>JAVDOI010000039.1:1343831-1358831 GCA_032191485.1 Leptoclinus maculatus | reverse complement strand
TATTCCGAGAGGGCTAAACTTAGTCTTATTAAAATATAACTTTCATTCGAGTGTCTATTGAATCATAATTGGACTTAATCTCCATAACAACACTTTAATGCTCAAAGAAAAGTCAAACTGTTTATTGTAAATAAATAATGTCTTCTTGTCGATGTCGTCACACAATCATTCTATTTATTTCCTGCTTTGTTTCTCAGTCTTTCACCCTTAAAAACAAAGCTCTATCTGTCGCGCGTCCTCTCGCCACGCGAGGCTTCAGAGGATGAACTCTGACCTCTCTGTTTGGGATCAAACCGGCGACAAAATGCACAATTTCAAACTCTCATTTTAGTTCTTCTTTTTGTATTTTTCGCGTAAATAAAAAGGCATCAGGTGAAGGTGAGGATGTGTGCACGCGGGCCCAACACACACACACACACACACACACACGCGCGCGCATCTTCCCGGTGCCGCTGCAGTTGCTCGCTGTATTCAGCGTCGTTGGCTCGAGGCGGAAAGGTGCTGAAACAGCCGGAGAGCTGCTGTCACTTTGGGTGCTTTACCGCGCGCTTTATCCCCCGGGGGTCACGCGGGGTCAAACGCTTTCTTTCACTAATTGAATATTAACGGGGCACGTGTCCGCCCGCCCTCCACGTGCCCGTCTGGTGGGACTGAAGTCAGAAAACAAAATCTGGACGCGTTTTTTGTGTTGCAAAGAAGACAAAAAAAATAACAAATCTGTAAAGAAAAATGTGTTTCAGGGGACAAAATGTAAAATAATGATCGTAAGATAAATCAAAGTATTTGATGCATTGATCCTCATCTAAATGTCCCGGATGTGGAGGTCTGATTGGAAAGCCTCTCGCGCTTCACTGAGATGCCGTCGGAACTATAATTGGGATCCAAACTGCAAACAGTTGGTTTGAGTTTTTACTGCTCGTGTTTAACGACTTTCCTCCCGCAGGGATTCAAAGCCAGCCTCCATCGCCGCGCGTTCACGTAGAATATTTACTTGTTTATGCGCAAAATTCATCCAACATCTTATAATAAAAAGACAACAAGTATCTCCGGCGTGTGGTTCTGTAAATTACAATGAAATGACATTAAAATAATTTAAAACTCTTAATTTCTCCCTATGTATCTGATTTTATATTAAATAATTAGTTTTCAGCTGAAAAACTTAAAATACTGCCTCGTCCTCTGCTCATAATGACGTCAGTTTACGTAGAAGCTGATGAGAAGTTACGCACTGAATTCATATTTCCACAGTAACGTAAAGTGCGTTTCACGCTTAATTATATATTTTTAAATCTGTCTCTTAATTATGTTTTATCTTTCATAACTTTCTTGCTGAGTAATAATCCACGCGCGCGCTTTAATGAGTGTTTTAGAGATGAGGAATGAAGCTCGTGACCTTTTAGAAAGCTGCTTTTTTTCAGAAGCAGCAGTAACAAACAGATCAACACCTTCTGCACGTTAAACCGACAGCAGCGCGGTGCACGGTATTCTCCTCCGTACACACACACACACACACACACACACGCACAATAAATAAAGGCAGATATCTGTTATTTGCCGCTGACGGAAGATGTGTGAACTATAGTTCTTGAGCCGCAGACGGATCAGACGCACGTGCTGTTTTTAAAAAGCGATGATTGATCGATAGACATTTTTATCTTTAAAGAGTTTCACCAAAAGCTGCAACAAAACGAGCTGCCTGTTTTATTATGATGTATTATTTATTATGATGTTCGTATTATTAGAGTATAACAGCTGAGACAAATGTGTGATTTATGATATTGAGGAATATAATCTAATTGACTTGACTTCATATTCACTTAGTTATTATTATTCTATTTAGTATTTATTAGGAGTATTCTATATATTTACTTGCTATTTAAAATAACTCTCCTTTGCTTTAGACCACAGTCAACATGTTTGAGTTTTTACTTCAACAGAAATATTAAACCTGTGTTTTATGAAATAGTTGGTTAGAAGTTAATCAAATATTTGTCCTCATTGGTTCAGAGTGAAATTACATTTTATGGTCATTCTCCTTAATTATTGTTTTAATGTGTTTGAGTAAAATGAATGAATTAGTATTTACTTTATTTTGTGCAATGTTTAAATGGAGTAAACAGTTGACTCATCTGTTTATTATATTAGTCTACTTCATTATGTATTATTTTGTTGTTATACATCTACATTTACAGTCTATAATCTGGTCTATAAACTGAGTGAACACTCTTTATCGTCTGATCATATTTTCTGTTCTGAACCGTTTCCCTCGTTAAACTCCTCGTGTCAGTCTGAGATCAGCCCACCTGTGCTGCCTCGGCTCCACGCGGCCTCCTCACCTGTGATGTGACTTTACCCACAATCCTTCTCCCAAAGAAGAGATGAGAAAGACTTTGGGTTCCTCGGCCTCGGCGGACAGACCCGGACCTGGACGACGAAGCTTCAGAGGAGAAGTGAAGCTGAGAGAGAGACCGAGATGTCAGGTCAGTAAATACATCATTCAATAACTCAAACTGACACCGTTTTATTATTATGTTTTGCAGGAAAATGTTCATCCAATGAGAGTAAATATAATAAGTATATTTCTCTAGGCTACACTGTGGAGTCGGTTCATCAGTCCGGATCACGGCTCCTCTTCCAGGACGCACGTCTCCCTCCGCCGCCATTGGACGAAGCACTCCGTCTCGCTGTCTCTCCTCACTTCCCATTGGACCGCTGGCTGTTTGACAGGCTGCGCGCGCGCGAGGGCCGGCCCCCTCTGCGCCTGGAGGGAAAAAAAGAAAAAACTCCCCCCAGAAGTGAGTATCAATCAGCGAGAAGTTCGGGGGGACAGAGAGAGAAAAAGAGAGAGGCGGAGAGGAAGGACTGAGAGACGCGCGGACCGCATCACAAAAACCACCGGACTCGATCTCACGCGCAGCCAGGATGGCACAGCGGGCCGTCAAAAGTTTCTCGCGGCGTTTCTAGTCACAGTTGGGATTACTTTGGACACTTGGTGAGTTTGCGCCGCGCTGTAAACACTGACGTGTGCATTCTTTTATTTTGGTTTTTCACCGTTTTTTGATCACTGCGTTGGACGCACCGAGAGAGTTTTTTTCGACAAGTCTCTCCCCCCCCTCCCCCCCGATTCGGGTGGATTTGATAGAAATGAGTGAGAGGAGGCGATCTGCCGCAGCTCTGAGCTCGAGAGCCCACGCTTTTTCCGTGGAAGCCCTGATCGGCTCCAACAAGAAGAGGAAGCTGCGGGGCTGGGAGGAGAAGGAGCTGGAGTTGTCCATGGAGAGCCTCGCCGCGGACGGAGAGGACCCGGCGCACTGTCTGGATATGGACCCGGGTCAGTGCGCAGACATGCACCACACCGCTTTAACAAAACAAAAATGTCCGGTTGTTTCACTGCAGCGCAGCGCGACGAGTCAAAACACGGCTCCACGTTCGGTGACCCAACCCGCGACACGGCACTAGCTGTAGAGGCGCCGTTACACAAAGAGGAGGGAGAACGTCTGTCAGGAATATGACACAATACGCATCAAGAAAGAGTTCTTACAAGCTAATTAAAACTACTTCAAAATAGATTTCAGGACTACGTGGTTTAGTCCAGGTTTTAAATCCGGACTGGTGGAACCCACATCATTTATAAGTGGCATACAAACAATGTGAGTCAAAGCGTAAAGTGGAGCTGCTGTCAGTTTGGCTGCTGGAGGCCTCGGCTTGTTGTTCAGTCATGAAGTAAATAAAGTCTTCCAATGAGTTTCACTCTCAGACAAACAGATTCCAGACTCCTTCAATTACAATATCCGCTAAGAAACCAAATCCCTGCGCAGAATTGCGAATAACTTTGTACTAAAACCGTTCTTGCACCACGCGCACAAACATCTAACATTTCTCAGCTGTGAGAAAGATAAATGAGAAATTAAACATTTCATCTTTCGTGGAAAATCAGTGTAAAGATGTTTTGTTTGGAGATCAACAACCATCAAACCTCCGCGTAAAGTCCAACTGCGGAGGAAGAAACGTGTAAAAACATCACAAAAACACAGACATTATATTTAAGAGGATTTTTGTTATTGAAGTAGAATAAATGACTAACTGTATACATCTAGATGAAAAAGTGATATTTAGTTTCTGTTTGATATTTTCATAACAAACATGAGATAAGGCCTCTTTTTGCAACAGCGACACATTTTATGTTCGCAGTTAATTTATAATTTTAGGTACATTTTAAGTCACGACCTATCTGCCTCAATTTAAACGTCAATGTATTTATTTTTTAGCATATGAACTATTATATTACTCCATACTGTGAATTAATAACAGATGTCTGCTGCGTGTTTATAATTCAGGGTTTAAAGAAGATGAAGCTGCTTCTCTTTACGCTTCTCTTTCAAACTGACACTAACTCGTCCTTTACATGACATTTATTTTTAAAACCCAGACGATGAAGTTCAGTCGTCTGTTTGCAAAACATTATTACATTTGTTGAACAATGAACGATCCTCGTGAATATTATGGATTCAGATAAGGCCCTTTCTTAATTATTGAATATTAAATTTGTCTTTGAATCTAAAGATCACAGCAGGGCTCGTTATATCTCTGTAGAATGTAGAGACAGAAGCTCTCTGCTCCAGACAGTCTGAGACGCTGAGCACGCGGCCCGCTGCAGTCTGACCTCCGGGGCGCCGTGACGCACCGAAACCGCTCGTGATGGAAATGCAAAATTTAGAAACAATAGAAAAACTATAAGGCAAAATAATTGTTCAGCAGGAGGAGAGAGATTGAGTCTGTCACGGGGAGCTTGTTGTTGTTGTTGACGGTAAACGGTCTGCTGTGCAGCTAATGAGGGAGCTGAGACTAAACGTTGATTACAGCGTTGCTAATGTCAACCAGCTTGTTTATAAAAGGGCAACGATTATCCGGAAAAATTCAATCTCAGACGTCCTTCTGTTCATCGTCTCTGCAGGTTTTTCTCTCAGAGAGTTTTTAGGATTTGTGGCTCAATTACAGAGCCCCCCCCCCCCCCCCCCCCGGTCCCACTCATTAGCAGGCGGGTTCCTGGCAGGTTCAGCGGGGTCCTGTTCGGGTGCTAAAGCCTCCGCTTTGGCGCGTCGAGCGGCGGTGACCGAGAACAGCGAGTCTCTGTGGTCAGATTATGTGGTTTAGAGGAATCCTTAACGGAGTGATTTTTTATTTTTACTCGGCTGCAGGCGAGGCTGGAAGCCGGCTGGTCGTATAACACGTTTATTAGCCTCAAAGACACAAGGGCAGGACTGAGCGCGGGCCTGAACCACGAGGCTCCATTTAACGGCTCAATGTTCAGTCAGCGCAGAGGAAAGAAAAGTGGTTTTGTTAGACCTCCAGAAACAACCACATGTCCATAATATTTACCATTTAAGACACGAATTAACAAGAAGAACTACATCTAGTGTAACTTGATATTTAATTATATAAAGACCCAAACCATGCCATTTAAGGTGGCACTTTTCGCTTTTACGCACAGATTACGCAAAGAGGTAACTCACTACAAACACCAGAATCCTCAGCAGGCATCTGTTCATGTAAATGCATCACGACTACTGCACGATAATAAACTAATACTGATACTAAAATGACCCAAACGTCGAGTCATTTCTCTTTGCAGGCTGATGAAAGAGACGTGTGCGTGAAGGTTTTACTGCTTTGGTGAGGAAGCAGGTGTGATGATTGAGTTACTCACTGATTACATGCTGGACACGTTGCTTCTGTCCACGTCAGAAATCTGCTGCGACTTCATTAAACACATCAACTTCCATTTTCACGATAAATGCAAAATAACAGCTTCACTCTCTAATGTGTTAACCTCCTAAACTTTTTTAATTTCCTCTCTTAGAATCTATAAAACATGCGCTGTTCTGAGCATCACGCTGCACATTCTGTGTCCCAATGTGGAGCTCATTGAAGAAGGATCCTGTTTTATTACTGCACCTCAAATGGAAACATTGCAGATGATACAAGATGCAGTTTCTCCAAATGTACGCCTGATATATTTTCTGTTTTGCATCAAAATAAACTCCTGTAGGTTTGAACAATCTTTTTAAATCATTTTTAAAATTAGAGACATCTCAAAAAGAAGGCAGATATGCTAAATCTAATGATGAAGATTGATCTGCAGCTCACACTTTAAAAACAACCATCTGCTCACAAGATCATTTACAGATAAATAAATATTAAAATAATAGTATCAAATTACTCCTCAATTAAAAAGAGTTACAACTTAATATAATGCAAATGTAATTGATAAAAGTCTGATTTTAAAAACCTTTATGACGTCATTAAAAGCACTTTTTCTTTCTGTAATTTATATTTATATATATCTCCCTTTAGTATAAAGTACTGCTCGTGAACTTTGACCCAGAGGACAGTTTGACGGACAACACTGACTTGATTAAATTCAGACCAATTAGTGGCCTTCAACGGATGTTAACCTCGTTTTAATGAAGCCTGGTACGAGCTGATTGGGCCCTTGAACCGCAAGAAGTGTGTGTGTGTGTGTGTGAGAGAGAGGCTAACCACAGCTGATGTCAGGGCAGCGTTCTGCTTAGTGGCCACATTTTTTTGTTCAACAATAAATACATTTAATAAATTCAGGCTTTTTAAAACAAACAAACTACATTTCATAAAAACAACCTTTGGATTAATATTGAGTTGGTTTAACTTAAATAAAATCATGTTGGTTGTACTTAAACTAATCGGGTTAGTCAGGTTATAAAAGACTCGTTGGCTTTACTCAATAATGCGCCGAGAGTTGGATTTACTTATAAAGATGCATCTCAACTGACAGTGTTGTTCTGTGTTCATACAGATTCATATTTATGCTCCATGCTGTGTTTGTGTGCCTGCATAGCTCCTGCTTTAGACCCGTATTTATGTATGTGTATATACATATATATGTGTGTGTGTGTGTGTGTGTGTGTGTGTGTGTGTGTGTGTGTGTGTGTGTGTGAGGGCGTTCAGTCGACAGACTCCCGTTAGCCGGTGAGTTTCCTTCTTCTGCACCTCGGAGGCGTTTCTGCCAGAATCCTCTCGTTGCTCTCTGGAATGTGTCCGTTTCCATCCAAACAGGTTTTAGAGGCTCAGAGCAGATACGAGGCTCAACGAAGCTTTTCTGTGTTTGTTGCAAACATTAAAAGCATGTTTTTAGTTTTATATTTTAATGTTGTTGCTTCAGTGGAACTGCGTTTAGATTATAAAACCCCAAATCTCCAGACCGATGACATTCCTTTTTTTTTACGTGTTCCATATAGAAAAATATAAAACTTTATAACAAACATAAGAGTTCACAGGTCAAACAGAAGTATAAATATCTGTACAACACAATTAAACAGTTTGATGTTGAACACTACTATACAGCAGCTTACATTGTATTTAATATTAGTTCAATACGTTTAAACTCTAAAACATGGCCTTTAGTGCTGCTCTGTGTAAATATGTAGATAAGTAAAGTTAGAACGGACAGAAATGGACAAATGTGCTTTAACAGCTTACTTCAAAGATTAAGATGTAAATCTTTGAGTCTAATATTTAGAAATGCAAAAACAAAAATAGTTAAAATATTAGTTTCAATGTAAAGATGTAAAGACGTAGATCTTGTTGACCGTACATACAGTGTTATTTATTAGGAATATGCTCATGGTTTATAGTCTAGTTTGTATTAATATCTCTGTAGTTTGGCTTTAGATTCATCGTCTTAGAGGAACTCGTATTCTAGACCTTTAAATGATGAATTATTCACAAATGTTGAACATTAATTAGAGATGTAAAAACAAACATTGTTGTCCTTCATTGTGTCCGACGACAGACATTCTCTCAGAAAACCTCATTCATAAGAACATTTCTGTAGAACTGTGTTTACTGTCTGTGCATTAATGAATCTCTGCTCTGCCTCTCATGTTTACATCAGAGTGCAGGCTTATGGCTTCTGAGCTACTTCCTGTAACACCAGCAGTAATATGTGTTTTTATAGACGGTGAGGGGGGGGGGGGGGGCTGACTGTGTATCTGCCTGTGTGGGACCAGTCTTAAGAAGCAGAAGAAGGGGAAAGTAATCGTGTCCTCGCTGGCTGCAGTGACACTAGAAGGATTTCCCCGAGAAGACGATGGAAAGTCTCTCTGTGGTCATTATAGTCCTCCCCCCCCCCCCCCCCCACCTCCTCCCTCCTCTCTCCCTATCTCCATCACTCCTCTCCCAGCTCCTCTTGTTTCCAGCGGCGTTGGCTCGGGCCTGCTCTGCGGCGCTTCGCCCGGGACGCTGTCCAGTCTCTCAGCAGCAGCTCTGCATTTGCATAACTGTGTTTGTGTGCCATCGGTGCCAAGTCGACCTCCTCGTGTCAGGGGCTCCCAATAAATAATACGTTATTGGATTCTTATTTTGGGTGGTGGTGGTGGAGGAACTTCAGCTGTAAACTATTTCTGAGAAAAGTGTAGGAAGACGGATCATGTGGTGATCTTATGAGAGTTTTTTCCGGGCAAAGTGCAGCTTTGAGGTGTTGAGATTTGGGCGATTCGACATCCCAGCTGGAAAAACTATGATGCGTTTTTTTGATATCTGACCCCATAAGGTTTCCATTTTACTTTTGATCAACATCACACGTGTTATTTAAACGTCACAGGCAAGAAGAGGAATCCTTTGTTGAGGAATGTGTTCTGTTGAGAAGTGTTGTTATTATTATTTGGCACAAAGAAAAAGAAGTTTTGATTTAGAATCTGGTGTAATTTTTAATTTCCTGTTTCACTCTGAATAAATAGATCAGTTTAGGTTGTTTTTGTAGTGAAGATGAATGTGTGTGGAGGACAAGATCGAAGGAAAACCTTCACTGCAAACTGCAGCTTTGTAACCCTGCAGGTGTTCCTGTTATTGTGTCCACCCTGCAGTTAGACTGTTGGTTTAAAGTGAGGCATTGTCCCATTATATAACTCGCAGCAAAACAATCTAGATTTTTCTAACACGACAAATATGTGATTTTGGGGTGAACTGTCCCTTTAATAATGGAGTGAAAAAGGCTAAATAACGGAGGCTGAGGTCACGCTGGTTCGGCTCTCAGACGGATGGAAAGCTTCCCTGTAGGTCTGGATTGGTTTCAGGATGAATGAACGTTTCTATCAGCTGTGACATCGTGACGGCGTTGATGAGTCTGAACGGGTCAGTCTGTTAAACTCGGTCCTGAAGGAGCACTTGAGGGGAAACTGGGTGAACGCTTCCCATCGACATTTTATATTTTTCTCCATCGCGTTTCAAAAGATTTTACGCAACATTTATTCTGCTTTTGACTCCGGCCCAGAACTCCACGACGAGTTGGGCCAGCGAGCCAAACTCGGCCGTTTCTCTCTCCAAGCTGCAGGTGATTTAGGAGTCAACGCAGAGAGAACTGCGCTCTCCTCACTCGGGCCAAGTTTCCTGCGTAAAAAAAGCGTATTCCACTGTTTCAGCGCTGCCTTCTCATCATCTTCCTCATTTTTCTCCCCCTTCTCAGACTCGGAGGCGAGTCCCGGCTCGGACGGAGAGGGTCTGGCCGAGAGGACGTCGTGCTCCTTCGGCTCACCTGCCGAACTGGCCCCCGTCGCCTGCGAGCCGTCGCCCTCGGCCTCCATGGAGGAGATCCAGGTGGAGCTGCAGTGCGCAGACCTCTGGAAGCGCTTCCATGACATCGGCACGGAGATGATCATCACCAAGGCGGGCAGGTAGGCCGGGCACACGCACACACTCATTTGCTGGAAGTACTCCCAGCGAGGTCTACGTGCAGCTCTGCGGCAGATTCGCACACAGACTGTGCGTAAAAGGCGAACCTCGCTTAACATTTTTTTTTCTTTTTGTATTTGGTGAAGACAAACAGAAAAGTATAATAATTCCAATTAATAGATTATTTTAAAAAATATATATATATATATATATTTATTATGGGGTAAGATTATGACACACAAACGAATAGATTCAGCGCATGCGTAGACCGAAAATCTGCAGACGCACAAACACAAATGCGTAATTTTTACAGACACATAGAGTTAGAGTTGAACACACACACACACACACACACACACACACACACACACCTCTGTGTTTGGAGGGTGTTAATGTGTTGCACATGCAGGCCTCTCTGTGTTGCGTTCAGGCCCTGGTGACGCGGCAGGTTCCGAACAACGAGAGCTGCTTCTAATTAATCTCCCTCGAACATGTTCCGTGTTTTTCTCGCTCTGTTCGGGCCAACAAGTCGAAACCAGAGCGCGCGCGCAAGTTGACCTGCGGATCCTGCAGGAAAAGACCTTTTTGTGCAGCGCTCCTCTGCGCCACTAACACGTCCCCCCTCTGCTCACATCAATCCGCACGACACACGTTTAATGTAGAGCTTTAACAAGGTCTTTATTATGATCGCGTCGAGCTTTTGGTTGTGAGATGAAGTTAATAAACTCGGTGAGGTGAGAATATTCTTTACATTCTTTACATACATTACATACAAAAGTGAAATACTTCTGGGATCAAACGTTTCATGGCTTTACTTTGTATTTAAGAACGAGGAATAGACCGTTCAGGGCACTTTATGAAATGCATTTTCAGTATATGTTTCTCAATTATCTTTCCACCTCAAAGCTAATAACGCGTTTTATGTTTGGAATATTTCTTCTTGCAAAATGGTTAAAACATAACATGTGCTCGTGCATAAGTCAGTCTTATTAAAGGACGGGTTTATTTATCCAATATGTTTTATTAAACTAAATTAAACTTCAGAATGTTGTTTAGAGAAGAGTTGTGTTTGTTCATAATGTATAAAATCAGATCTAAAGCTCGTCCTCTCAGCTCTCCTCGTTACAAACTTTTATGAATTGGGTTTAAATTGGTAATCAGCTCATAAATATCAATATTATTATTTTTTGCGCTGAAACAAACGTGAAGGTGGACACGGAACGTCTTCGTGCGCGTTTCACGGCCTCTGCTCATAATAAGCTCGTAAACCAGAGAGCAGCGCGCTGCTTCATTAGGCAGCTTCAGATTTACGAGCTTCAAATGAAGCGGAGGGAAAGTCCGCGTTTGAAGTGCAGAACGAGGAATAGAAATGTCTCTCAGTCACACGCAGACTCTTCATGAAGGTGAAGCGGTTTCTTCTTTACACTCTTCGTGGGGTTTTGTATCTGGTGGGAGGAGCTGCGTGCGCAAATACTGCAAGCATAACAACTATATTTATTTATGAATTAAATATCAACTCCAGTTCGGCAGTTTACATTTATGATAATGATAAAGACAATTACAGAATAATAACCCAAAGGTCAGAGGTCACAGTGGCTCAAAAATATGGAACAAAAATAATGACAATTATGGAAAGTTCACGAGATGAGAGAAACAGGAAATGTTGTCATGAAAAGAGCGACTAAACATAATATCTTTTTTAAATCAGAGTCATTTCAAATCCGATAAACGCTCATTTTCAGCACAATGATGTTGAAATAAATGTGATTTATCAGATTTAATGAAATAGATTTGAAGATTGTGATGGACCAGAAGCTGCAGAGGAGACTTTACTAGACTTCAGTTATTAAAGGAGCCACAAACATCAGCTGTTCTTCACTCCTGTTATTGAGTTTAATAATCCAGTTTATTCAGCGATGAGGACACAGCTATTGTAACATTTTGTTCTAATAAATATAAAGACTAGCAGGACTGTTATGTACGCAAGTGATGAACAAATACAATGAATATAATAAATAAATACTATATAAAAAAATCACCAATGAGCAGAAATGAAACCTCGATGTGAGTCAAAGTGTTGTAAACAAAACAAGTACATAAATAAATGCTGACTCTGCTTTCCCTGGATGATTATGTTCAGTATGTTCAAGTACAGATATACGGTACGGTATATTTGAAGTGGTTATTTGTCTTGTACTCAAATGATGACACATAACATTTAAAATATAATATAAAGTAATACAAG
Source organism: Leptoclinus maculatus (assembly GCA_032191485.1). NCBI lineage: Eukaryota > Metazoa > Chordata > Actinopteri > Perciformes > Stichaeidae > Leptoclinus > Leptoclinus maculatus. The sequence goes on along the minus strand of JAVDOI010000039.1, from coordinate 1,346,881 downwards.
CGTCAGTGTTTAGCAGCACTTCTTGATGTTGAAACCTTTGTTTTGTTCTTTGTTTGTCTGGAATTCTTCTGTGATTTAGTGTCTGTTGATGAATATATGATATAAAAATACCTGCAGTTGAATTGGTCGTAAACATCGTCACTGTTGAGTTAGAATCTTCTTGGTGTTTAGTGTTCTTTACCTAAACATATCTATTTCTCTCTATTTCTCTGCATTTTTGTGTTTGTTTTGATCAAAACTCTTAATTATGAAAAGAAGAGAAACGCTTAAAATCAAATAATGTAAGTTTCAGTCGATGTCTCAGCTTGTTTGTTCTTTTCCTCTGAACGTGTTCCGCTGCTTTGAAACAGCTGCTGAGCTCATCAGTCTGGTTTTGGTGATTTTTAGCACACTGGTTATTTATTTGTTAATTTACGTAACAGATGGAGAGAGAGACGGATACGTATGACTCACCTCTACATGTTGCCTGTTCTCCTTCAGGAGGATGTTTCCTGCCATGAGAGTAAAGATAGCCGGTCTGGACCCTCACCAGCAGTATTACATCGCCATGGACATCGTGCCCGTGGACAACAAGAGATACAGGTACCTCATGAATGGAAGTGGATGGCTGCGTCAGCGTCGCCATGAGCAGTTTTACGTTATAAAACCTCACTAAAGTTTTTATTTACGCTCTTTGCCTTTGAACTCCTCGTCCAACAGCAGAGACTAAGCCCAGAGATTCTCCACTAACGTTCTGCTGAACCAAGATGATTTCACGTGTTTGGGTTTCGGTGGAGGTTGAGCGTCCCGTGATGGTGATGGTGATGGTGATGGTGATGATGATGATGGTGATGGTGATGGTGATGGTGATGGTGATGGTGATGGTGATGATGGTGATGGTGATGATGGTGATGGTGGTGATGATGGTGATGGTGATGGTGATGGTGATGATGGTGATGGTGATGGTGATGGTGATGGTGGTGATGGTGATGGTGATGGTGATGGTGATGGTGATGGTGATGGTGATGATGGTGATGGTGATGGTGATGGTGATGGTGATGGTGGTGATGGTGATGGTGGTGATGGTGATGGTGATGGTGATGGTGGTGATGGTGATGGTGATGGTGATGGTGGTGATGGTGATGGTGATGGTGATGATGGTGATGGTGATGGTGATGGTGATGGTGGTGATGGTGATGGTGATGGTGATGGTGGTGATGGTGGTGATGGTGATGGTGATGGTGGTGGTGGTGGTGATGGTGATGGTGATGGTGGTGATGGTGATGGTGATGGTGGTGATGGTGATGGTGATGGTGGTGATGGTGATGGTGATGGTGATGGTGATGGTGGTGATGGTGATGGTGATGGTGGTGATGGTGATGGTGATGGTGGTGGTGGTGATGGTGATGGTGGTGGTGGTGATGGTGATGGTGGTGGTGGTGATGGTGATGGTGATGGTGATGGTGATGGTGATGGTGATGGTGATGATGGTGATGGTGATGGTGATGGTCTCGATGCTGTTTCAGATGCTCCTCAGTTATTGTATTTTGCACACCAGAACAAAAGAAAGCAGCTTTCGGCCCCTTTAGTCTGCAGGAATGTTAACAAACGCACAGCTGTACATAATACGCACACAGTCGCGTATCTGCATGTAGAAATGCATGATCGAGGCCGGACTTGTGCCGAGGCTACAGCTGGAGCACACAACTGGATGATTCTAAGATGTCGGACCGAACATTTTGAACCCCGTTGGATTTTTTTCTCATCTCCGTGCGATGTTCTCGTGCCGTGTAAACAGGACCTGGACCGAAACAAAAGATATTCATTTAGCAGATTTCTCATAACTCCCAACGAGAGATGTTCCCGTCTTCTTCTTGGCAACATGCAGAAAGTAGTTACTCCAATCCCGCCTCAGTGAAGGGATGCGAGCGTATGATTAAAGTGTGCATGTGCTGGAGGACGGTTTGCATGTACATGATGGATCTCTCTGGATTTGTAATAAGACGGATATCCTGGCCCACGGTGCTCGAGCCCAGAGAGAGGAGATTGAAATGTATTCATCATCCCGTTTGGCCGAGATGATGCCTCTGGCAGCAGAGCCGGAGGCTGCAAACAGGAGAACGCTCAACATCCACGTCTCATGACGGAAACGGGGGAAAGACGAGGTGGAGATGGAAAGAAAATGTGCGACGCTGCTCGTATACCTGCCTCTATGGCTCAATATAATCTTTTCAGGTGACAGAAGTGAGATATGTGAAGTGTACCTGCGTACTCGGTGGCGTCTAGAAGCTGATGCAGAAACCGTCTGTTACTGTGTGATGAAGTGATAATGTGGCGAATAACCCAGAGCTGCCATAGTTACATGTGAAATGACCAGTGAAGGGCTGCTGCTGCTGCCAACGCTGCCAGGAGACCGTGTGTGTGTGTGTGTGTGTGTGTGTGTGTTGTGTGTTGTGTTTAGAAGCAAAGCTTGAAATTACTTTTTTTGTTGTTGAGATTTCGCAAAAATAGCCTCTGAAGCAGCTTTTAGACACTTTTAAGGGGAAGGTGCATGGGCCAAACAAACACAGGACCTTCACCCAGGAGACCGCTCACCGTGTCCTGTGGTTTATAGAAACATACGATCCGGGTTGCAGTGAGTACAGTCTGTCGGCCACCTTGAGTGTGTGACTGCATGTTGTGTATTCACTGTATTCATCATCCTCGGTCCTCACGCAGTCACACTTCTGTCTAAGGCGAGTAGTTTGCACTCTAAAGGATGTCGTGCACGTGTGCAGCTGTCGGCAGCTGCACTGTATGAATCCATTTGTTCCTACTGAAGATGTAAATCTTTAAAAAAGGGATCATAAATATGTATTTTATTTTTATTTTTTAAAAAGCGGAGTCATTTCCTAAAACAGCTGGGCACTGTGGTTTTTATCAAACTTCACTCAAACAGGTGAACATTGTGCATTTGTTGGGGACTATTTTCAGTGGCGGAATGATACATATTTGGTGCTCTGTTGAGTATTTAAGACACCAGGACGGATTATTGGGGTTTACAAATAAACTACAGTACCCGTGTTTATCAT
>JAVDOI010000039.1:1146331-1341331 GCA_032191485.1 Leptoclinus maculatus | reverse complement strand
GATAAAGTGAAGAACAAGCATTGCCCCACATGTCACCTATTAACAGATATTTACCTTTATGTGTAATGTAGAAACATATTTAACACTAAAATGTTTAATCATTTTAATATTCCTTAAAGGGCCAGCGTGTAGATGTAAATGTAATTTAATATTCATAACTATGTTTTCATTAGTTCTAAACACCGTCCCTTTAAAACGAGAGGTAGAAGACGGCTCAGATCCCAGTGAAGTCACAAGTCATTGGTTTTAAAGTCCAAGTCAGTGACTCGAGTCCAGACCTCTGATGTGCCGCACGCACTGACCAAAGTCATCATGACATCATTGGTTTGTGGCCGTTTTGAAGCCTTGAGTTCGGCGATTTCGCCGACACCATCCTGGAATACGGCCGCTGCAATGTTATGGTGAAGTGACCATATCAGGACTGAGGAGTGACGTAGAGACGCCGTATACGTCTCTGGTAGAGACCTGTCAATCACCGTGTAGCCCCGCCCCTAAAGCATCCCCTGCTTTATGGTCTGTTTGACTCTAAATGGACCATAATGTACTAAATGAACATCATGCTGTATTGAAGAAGACTTGAAACACTTCCTAGAAGTTTCACATTGAGCTAACTTTACCAGAGGGCGTGTTTAGAAACGCCCCTGATGCTTTTTACATATGTGAATGAGTGAGCTGTTTTGTTTGTGTTTGAATAATATACTTATATATATATGTGTGTGTGTGTGTGTGTGACGGGTGGTGCAGCCCCTTCGAGGCAATAACAAGAGGACCAAATGAGAGTTTTGTCGATGTTTCAGGAGTGAGTGATGACTTTGGCAGAGCCGCTGCAGATAAAACACTTTGGACTGAGCACCGGGCCAGAACTAAAGGCAAACAGCTGTGCTTCACACTCGCTCTCCTGCACTTATTCTCAACCTCGCTCTCCCGCTCCTCCTGTCTTTTATCCGTCCTCTATATTTTCCTCTGCATTTCTTTGCTACTTCCTTTCCTTATATTCCTATGCCCTCCTTTCCTCTCCTTTCTGTTCCCTTTGTCTTTTCAAACAATGCCTCCAGTGTTGGCTGCTGGTCTGTGGACTTGTTTTTAGTAAAAAGTCCGCGTCTCTCTTCTTCTCTCCCCGCTGTTTAACGGGTGGGACGCCGCGAGTCGACGCCCCAAACTCACACACAACATCATCAAAATGTTATTGCTTTGCTTAATTGAAACTATGCGGCGGAGTGTGTGACTGCATATGGAATATTTTATGTTTGCTCTTTGTAGAAATTTCAAGCACAATGAAGAAACAACACATGGGTCCTTAAAGCCCGTGTTGTGGCAACGTGGCCGAGTGTTTGGAGTTTGTTTTGAAAAACCAAACACCCTCCAGAATAAACCGTTGAACTCTGGAGCAACCTCGAGAGTTTCAGGAACAGGGAAGTGACGAGGAGGAGATTAATCCTGCAGATTGCTCTGATCTTCTGCCCAATAAAAACACTGTCAGAGTATATATCCCATAACGTTGTTGAAGGAGGACGTTTGCATTCACATTTTAAAGTGCGCGCACTATTTCTCCTGCAGGAGGAAAATTAATATCTGGATTTTGCCTCAATTAAAAGCACAATTAATCATTCATATAATGTGCAGGTTACAAATACTGAACATCTACTTTTTCTGTTGAGGGTCGTCTTTAACTCTCTGAATTCTTCTTCGGTGGTGCTTTTAAGTCCCGCCTTTCTGGTCTTCCAGGTACTCGTTGTGTTAAGTTTCCCCTCCCGTCTTGTCTTCCAGGTACGTGTACCACAGCTCCAAGTGGATGGTGGCGGGAAACGCCGACTCCCCGGTGCCTCCGCGGGCCTACATCCACCCGGACTCTCTGGCCTCGGGGGACACCTGGATGAGGCAGGTGGTCAGCTTCGACAAGCTCAAGCTCACCAACAACGAGCTGGACGACCAGGGACACGTAAGGATATATTATATATTGAGACAACATCGAGTTGCACATTTCTTTTGTTTGTTTTGCACATAAACAACTTTCTGTTTGGGTTCATTTCATCTTTAGAGCTGACCTTTCCTCTGCACGTGTTGCTCGCTTGTGCACTTTTAATTCTGATATTTCCCACGTGACCCAAATGCAACACGTGACAAAGAGAACGGTTCAAATGCAGTTTGATTTTTCATTGCTTTTAATGGGGGATTGTGGGGGTTTTATGCGCCTCACAAATCACTTAAATTGAACACATTTAAAATCAGAAAGAGGAATCGGGTCCGTATTTTTGAACTGACTACGCATTGGAACCTGTGACAGAGACGATAGCTATTTCAGCCAAAACGCTTTGGGTCTGAATGTTCAAGCTGTGATTTATTAGCTTCATTTTAAACTTCCCTCCTCGCTGCTGCAGGAATGAATCCACTGTTGGAGCTGCGAGGCGGGGTTTTCTTTTTTTTTTCTTTTGGGAAGTGAAATGTTCTTGATGCGTTTGCTTGAAAGGAAAGTCGACACGGCTCTTCACGGTTTCATGAGTCACAGAGCCACAGAGCCATGAGACTGGTTTTCCTGCGATACTTGACAGTCCGCTCTCCCACACTTTCTTTTTGAAGATGGTCCACGCTGACTGAATATTGTGCGGTTGGAGGATTAGCGTGGAGCGATATTAGAGGTCTGGGATTTGAACCCGTGCCCTTTTTTTATACGTAATATTAATTTCCTCCGTGGCTCTGTGGAGTCTGAACGGTTTCGTTAAAGGCACTTAATGATTGGATTTGATTTGTAGGACGCTCCAGCAGCCACACCGCCGAGCTAAAAGTTAAGTCCGACCGCGATCTGCCTGATTTACTGCCTCGCCTGCAGCCAGTCAGTAACAGAGGTGGCGAGCTAAATTAAGTCTCTTATTGGTTCTTGGCTGCTCTGAATGTGTCATGTGGGTTTCATAGGTGAAATATTTAACTCTAATGCATCAAGTTAAGACCACAATTTGCTGGATTTACTGCCGTCCTCATGTGTAAGCAGCGAGTGGGCAGCGAGCTTAAGTGAGTCCCTCATTGGCGCTTTATACGTTTCTGTAGTTAGAAATAGGTTTCATGGGAAAAAGGGGCAATATGAGGTGGAAGAAAGTGTATTAGCTTTTGATTATTAACTTTGGTTGGTCCCTTATGTTTAAACCTGCAATAAAGCTAAGAAAATACTTTTCTTACTAACTATTTATAAAGTCATGTGTGCAGCAACACGTTCAGGAAACACACGAGCTCCTACAAACCCTCTGTTAAAGCACTGAGTGGCTAGAGTTAGCGCTAGCGTTAGCATTAGCGTTAGCGTTAGCAAGCTAAAGACCGAGTTATTGTTGTGAGGAGTTGGTGGAGGTCATCAGAGTGAAAAAGAAAAATGCAGATTGGACACTAAAGTTGCTTCGTGTTTGATGGACCGGTTCTCTTTCCCAACACGTCAAATAACGATCCTTTAGCTTTTCAACTTTCACGCAGGAGACCGCTGTTCGTGTCCCGTGTGAGACCAAGTCAACGAGGACTTATTCTACTGTAGCTTTGTTTTACGTAGAGGCCTTTACACACCGGGGCCGTGATGAATAAACAACGCCAAAATGCGTAATACTCTCATGCAAATATTTTGTATCAAAACTATTCATACCGGCAGGGATATGAATTTTCTACAGCGGCAACACTTTCCCCAAAAAAAATGTTTGAATAGATTTTCGCAGGTAGAGGACCAACTGTTGCACAGCCTAAAGCTACTGTACGATGTTTTATTGAGTCTCCTTTTAGCGAGAGGTGGTAAACAGTCACACAGTGTACGTAACTGTAAGTTCAAAACTGATGCTAGAGGGGAACGTAGAACGTAGTACGTAGAACGTAGAACCAAGCGTCTGTATTTGACGAGTTGGGAGTGACAACGTGTTGTGTAACACTTTGTCTGCGTATCTTCTGCTGCTTGTTTGGAGGTTCTTCTGCCCCCTAGTGGCCAGAAGAGGATTAATGACGCTTTAAACTATACTGGATTCAAACTGTGACGTAATGCTGAGAACACATTGTGCTGCACTTAAGTGTCATTAAATACTTCGTCTCAAATAGCCATCACGAAATATTTCACTTAACTTGTGCAAAGTATGTAATTTAAAAACCAGAAAATAATCTTGAAAAGTGAACCTCATAAATCAAACCTCCCCTTCGTATGATCTTTTCTGGGAAATGTGTAAAGCTACTCAGAGCATCGGTTTCATTCAATTAAAGCAGATTGAGTTGATAGCAAACCCAGCAGCTCTTGTTCTTTCTTCACGGTGGCTCGATGCCTCCTGTCACGACTGTCCAAGCTATTTTAGAGGCTTTGATATCTGCAGATATTAAAAAAGAACATGATGAGCTGCGCGGTGATGTTTCCAGTGCTTCATTGTCCGGTTTAGTGCAGGTTCCCTCAGACGATCGTCTCGGCGGCGACAAATGTATTAACATGTGGATTGTTAGCGGGCGAGGATTCACACGCACGGTGCTGATCGCTTTCAAGGGCTTCTTGTTTTCCTGGAGGAGGTTTCGGTGGCGAAAAGAGGAAATTAATTTCTGGTCTTCCTGTGTGGGGAGAACAAAGCTCGCCCACCCTCCTCGAAAACAATATTCATCATATCTGAGACGCATTCAGACAAACTGGGCCTGAAGCTGCATCTGAGCAACGACAAACCTTAAAAAAGAGATACGGTACTTATTAACTTTGCTTTCTCCTTTAGTATGAATCAGAGAACGTTAGTTAAACTCTACTTATAGGGTGAAAAAACAAACCAATACATATCATCATTAAACTTCCCCAGTCTTTTTGTGTTTAAATATGCAAATGAGGCATCATCTGATGGTAACGTTTGGTGAATTTAGGGAGAAATCAAGTAAAATAAACATCTAAATGTGTATTTTGGACGTTTTCTTTCTACTAGTCTGAAAGAAAACATTTTATGGAAGAAAAATAGATTAAAACAGTTTATAGAATATGACACATTGTGACACATATTGATTAGCCCAGATGTATAAATGAAGTTCAGGATGTGTCTTGTAATTGAGTTTTATGGATTATATTCCCAACATGTCTCTGGATTTACAGAGAAAAAGTAACATTTGTGTTCTGTTTCAACCATCAAGTGAAAAACGATCCGCTTGATGTCGTTTGAACGCAGAAGGCTTCGTGCTGTAAAAGTCTCTGTGGCTCGTTGGCTTCATCAGATCCGCCTCATCGCCGTCACTCTGCGCTCGTCGCCTAGTTCCCGTCTGTCCTTTGCCGCCGGTCTGTGTGCAGAAAAACCCCTCGTAAAAACCTCAGGCCAGAACTTTCTTCTTTTTGTTTCACAGTCTCTTTGTTGTTAATGACCCTCTGAGTTCTTAATGCTCCAACGATGTTTGTGTGAGAACGTTCAAAACTGTTTCTACAAAATCTGCTTTGAACGTTCGTCTGTTTTTCTGTCAGAGATGAAATATTTTCACGTGACAGCGGTATAATAAGTGACGTGCTCATATATATACGGTCAATAACACTATCGTGTTCACTCTCACTGTGTTTGAAATCTGTAAAATATGCTTCATAAGCATCATTTGTTTTGACTTCCCGGAGACACGAGCGGGACGTGTCGGTGTCTCTCAGGGTGTGAACGTCCAGAGGATTTTCAAAGAGCGTTAAAAAAAGCCCGTCGCTGAATGAAAACATCACCTCTTCAGCCTGATTGTGTTTGAGCAACGGTCAGCTGATGTCCTCCGGCCGCCCTCCGAGTCTTTTGTAGTTCAGAGAGTCGACATCACCTCAGGCTCCTCTGGGCCCTGAGTGTGTGTGTGTGTGTGTGTGATGACATCTCTATTCCTAAAACACGACTGTGATTCAACCTACATCATCAACCTATTCTCTGTTTTTCCTCTGTCTGTCTGACGACATCCATTTTTTTGTTTGTTGGTAAAACACAATTTTGCACAACATCTACTGAGCATGTGAGGGAAAAGACTCACAGCTCCGCCCACGCAGTTTGAGTGACAGCTGACTTCTGGGCAGATGAATCTGTGTGTATCCATGCAGCCGCCCAGTCATATTGTGTTTGTACGGAGAGTGCGTGATTTGAGGTCTGGAACATTGAATAGAGTTTCTGAGTCCCCCCCCCCCCCTGGTTTGAAATGACCCCCTCTGTTTGTAGCAGAGCTGAGGGACTTTTGGCTCTGAGAAGGTTTTTCTCGCTCTCAGATTAATCAAGAGCAGACCGAGGCCCCGAGGCGAAGGCTGAGGCCGACACCGTCTGACGCCGCCTCTCCGCTGTGAAATAATCCTCGGCCCTCCGGCGAGCGTCATCGCAGTGTGAACTCGCTTCGTGTCACGTGGCTCTGATGGAGAAGCGGTGGAGCTAACCGATGTTACAAAAAGACTTTGAGAGAGTGGAGTTACAGGCTGAGACTTTAAGTTGTGTAGAGTTGATGAAGGCTCCTGTAGATTTGAGAATCCTTCACAACTTCTCGTCGACTCCTCTTTGAAACTTGATCCGACAGAAGTTTAACATCTTTTACACGTGTAGCTTGTCACCGTGCCATTAAAGCAATGTTTTCTCTGGTAATTTAATTTTGCATTACAAGCAAAAACAGATTCATAGAAATGTAGGATTTAGATTTTTACCTTCAGTAACTACAACTTCAAAGGGATTAAAGACCGAGAGCACCGGCAACATGTTCTCACAAAGATATTTGACTCTTCATGTTAAGGTCCTTATAATAAGCTGTAGTTAATAGGTAATAAGACCCTCATTAGTTCTTGACACGTTAATAAGACTAAGTGTTAATTAAAGCATTTTAAACATGTTTATTGTTATACTATAAGACATTTATAATCAGTTATAAGAAACGTGTTAACAGTTTATTGACTGCTTAAAGAACGGTAATAAAAGCCTTATGAGTTTGTTATAATTGTTTATAATAGCGTTATAAACATCATTAAACCTTTACCAACGTTTTTTGCTACATGATTAGATTAAGACATATTTCATTATGCATTTATTAACAGTTAATTATACTTTTTGCAGCTAAAGAATCTAAAGCGGGAAGAATGCCTTATTAACGTTAATAAATCCTTTATTATGATCTCATTAACAGTTTTTTAAAGATTATTTTTGTGCGTTTTCTGCCTTAATACATGCATTTAACAATGCCTTAATAAGGTATTGTTCTCCCTTAGCTGCAATAAGCATAGTTTAAATATGTGTACAGTTAACTGCTAATTAATGCATAAATATGAATTAATCTTAGTAAAACAAGAAAAAAGCTTAATAAAGGTTTATCAATGATATAATAAGTTAGTTACGCTTGTTAAACTCAGTAAATAAAATACATTTCTAATGCTTTATTATGAGAAACTCATGAGGCTTTTGTTATAAACTGTTAACAAGTGCTTATAAACGTCTTGTCATCTAACAATAACGTGTTTATAATGCTTTCACTCTTATAAAGTCTTATTAACACATAACAGTAAAACATCTTTTAGGGCCGTTGCAGCTATTTATTGTTGTTTAATACGAGGACCTTGATATACGGCGTAGCTGATAGTTGTGGAACAATAGTGGCTGCACTTCACCTTCTTTTCCTTTCACATCTTCAGATCATCCTCCACTCGATGCACAAGTATCAGCCTCGTGTTCACGTCATCAGGAAGGACTTCAGCAGCGAGCTGTCTCAAAACAAGGCGGTGCCGAGCGGGGAGGGAGTCAAGACCTTCAGCTTCCCCGAGACCGTCTTCACCACCGTCACCGCCTACCAGAACCAACAGGTGTGTTTACTGACGTTATTGTTTCATCACGTTAATCTCAGCAATCCCTGTGACCTTTCTTTTAAATGGTTAATGGTTGAATTAAACGCTTCACCGCGGCTTTCTTTGTAAATACAATCAAATTGAGGAACCACTTTCATAAACCAACAATAAATAAATAAATACTTTCAGTCCTAGGATGACTTCCAGCCTTTAGTTTTACCACAATTTATAGAAAAATAGCACCGAAATGTTGATATATTTAAGTGTATTTTAAGCTGCAACAATCACAAACGTGTCCTCTCCACGTTCCTCTTGTCTGCAGATCACCAGACTAAAGATCGACCGAAACCCGTTCGCCAAAGGATTCAGGGACTCTGGAAGAAACAGGTTGGTCACCACATGTCTTCATTGACGGAGCAGCCGCACAATACAGCCTGTTACACTGTTTTTAATCTGCTCCACGCAGATCACTTTGTTTTTTATCTGTGTGAAGATATAACTTAGCGAATAAGAGAGCAGATCTTCATATCTGAAGCACAGACGGAGGGTTTGGGGTTCGGCGATGCACTCAGCTGTGTTATCACTAGCAGCCCCTAATGACCAGGGGCCGGTTAAGAGTGGTGAGTGAGGAGTCAGCAAGCAGTCAAGGAGAGCAGACAATAAAGGGTGTTTAGAGAAAGGGCTAGTCATCGCAACCATGAGATGTCCTTAAGCATGCACCCGTAGCTGGACGCCCACAATATTGTGCAGTTTGCTGCAGCAGAATGAGATATTAACCGTGGACAGACGCAGAGGTGCACATGCACGCACACACACACAGGACTGACTGCATGATCCTCCAGGTAAAAATACGTTGATTGTGGTTATTAGTGTGTATTTTATGTTTCCGCAACGTGAGTTGTTCATGGATAAATTATTCTTTCCTTTAGCGTTAAAATAGTTTTTCTTTTTTTAATCTAGTTGCACAAAACTGTAAAAAGGCGCATATTCAGGAGCTGAAGTGTGGCCCACTTCAACCTAGACGTCTAGACATCTTTAGACCTGCAAATCACCAAATCCATGCTTACAGGGTTATTAACGCTGACATCATGATTTTTTATTACACACGTTACGACTTCTTTAAGACATCACAGGCTAGCTTTTCATGCTCTGGTCAATTTAGAGATTTTGGTCTATTTTACTTCCACAACATGTTTTCTTTCAGACTAGTGGAAAGAAAACATCCAAAATACACATTTAGTTGTTTATCTCTGAGTTCATGTTTTGACCCTCTTCACCTGTAGAGTCTTCTAAATGTCTGTAATGTAACTAAACGTCTCTTTAAAGGACGTTTTCTCTAAATGAGTTTGTTCTCAGACTCTGATCCATAAATCTCCTCTTCAGCAGCTCTTACATACACCAAACGTTACACGTTCATTCCTCTCTGTGTTCTGAAGGTTCACACAGAGGGGTTTGTTCACACAGCATTCACAGACTCATTTATACTACATTTAATTCCCCAAAACAAAAGTGAAAATTCCCACCCACCGTGCAGACAGACGCTGTTTTCTGTGACACACACAGACAACCTCACTGGTCAGACACTTTTTACTTCAGCTGTTGCATCAGCTGTGTTGTCGCCACAGGTGTGCTGACATCAGCCAGAGGGAGCGCTCCTATTGGCTGATGTACATCGTGGCTTCTGAAAACCATCTTACTGAACATCACACAGCTTTTGAGCTTTAGATAAGATTGAGTTTGTCTTCCTCGTTGAGTTTCCTCTCTTTCTCTCTCTCTCTCTCTCTCTCTGTCTCTCCCTCTCTCTCTCTGTCTCTCTCTCTCTCTGTCTCTCTCTCTCTCTGTCTCTCTCTCTCTCTCTGTCTCTCTCTCTCTCCCTCTCTGTCTCTCTCTCTCTCTCTCTGTCTCTCTCTCTCTCTCTGTCTCTCTCTCTCTCCCTCTCTGTCTCTCTCTCTCTCTCTCTCTCTCTCTCTGTCTCTCTCTCTCTCTCTGTCTCCCTCTCTCTCTGTCTCTCTGTCTCTCTCTCTCTCTCTCTCTCTCTCTCTGTCTCTCTCTCTCTCTCTCTCTCTCTCTCTGTCTCTCTCTCTCTCTCTGTCTCCCTCTCTCTCTGTCTCTCTGTCTCTCTCTCTCTCTCTCTCTCTCTCTCTGTCTCTCTCTCTCTCTCTCCCTCTCTCCCTCCCTCTCTCTCTCTCCCTCTCTCTCTGTCTCCCTCTCTCTCTGTCTCTGAATTATCATATACAACATTTGTGGAGGAGAGGAGGGAGCAGAGGGGGGGGTGTACACTGAACCACCAGACCCCTCCGCACATGAAAGCAGCCCCCCCCCCCCCCCCTCCATCTGGTCTGCATTATTGGCACACAAGACATTTGAGACATCGTTTTTTCAAACAATAGACTGTTTGATTTATGAACTGGCATTAGGATTTCATTGCAGGAAAGCAACAGATGAAAAGATAACGGCGCGTGAGATATTTGTCTGGGGAGAGAGAAGATGAATTTGTCCTCACGTATCCGCCCGTGATTCCCTCCTCTCAGTCGGCCATGTTGGGATTTGAATGTTCGGACTCGAGGAGGAGCCTCCGAGACTCCACAGTCATCTTAAAGCGTCTGTTCTTTGTGTCGACGGCTTTGATCACTCATGAATATTGTAAGTGAGCTCCAGCTCTAATAATAATAATAATAATTTGCAAACAAGAAGCTGTAGACATGAAAACAGGTGCGACATCTTGAGTTTGTCTATATTATATCGTATATATACGTTAACAGTCAGAAGAAGCTGCTGTTCTCTGGATTTTAGCTTTAGAGTGACTGCAGTGTGAACGCAGACGGGTTCCTGTGGAACGTTACCAACTAATTCCACATTGAGGGGAAATTCCACATTAATAGACGGGGCAGACCTGCACTGCTAATCCTCAAAATGAAGTTTTCCTTCTTCTGACTTTCTTAATAGCGTCTTAATATAAAAGTCTCCCCGGCTCAGGTGTTACAGACTTTACGGCCTGCAGCAGAGGGATACAGCTCATTTGTTGGGTTTCGGTTGGTATGAATGAGTGCAGTGATGGCGAGGGCCCCGGACGGTTAACGCGACGCACTAACGAGGCCGAGGAGTTAGTGGCCCTAAAATAACACGGTGAGCGGTGACGGGGGGGGGGGGGGGGGGGACCCGTGTACAGATTCAAGATGAAACGTCACCCACAGTAAAAAACATGCTCCTTCTTTAATGGCTGCAGTACCTCCTCCCTCTCTCTCCCTCATTCACATAATATCACTTCCTCTCTCTCGTCAGTTGATGAATTCTACATTTATTTGCTCTTATTCACTAATATTCTCTCTTATTTCCATCAACACAGACAGACGTGCATTGGGCATTTGTTTTATTATAATAAAGTTAAAAGAAGCTTTTATTATGTCAAATATATTGTTAATATAAAGTGTGTTACAGTTGAATAGGAAATATATAATAAAATGACTGCAAACTGGGAAGATTTGACATTATGCACTTAAAATGACTTCATCTACAGGACTGCATAAAACATGTTTGAATGTAATTTTTGTTTTCTTACTGTTATTGCTTTTACCTTAAATATATTTTTCTATTGAACAAGTATTTTATGTTCAGAACATCGTTGTGTCAAAGCTCATTTCCATTTATGCAAACAATAAATCACAAATCCACATTAATTTGGATTCACAAATATAAGATAAAACAGAAGGATAATAAATAAATAAGATTTTAATACAATTAGAGGATAATCTGAAGAAAGCCAACAACAGTGTCTAAAGAAGCTCCTCAGTGAGTCACTGTTGTGTCCTGGTTCTGTTCTGACGTGTCTCTGTGTCTGGGTCAGGACCGGCCTGGAGGCCATCATGGAGACCTATGCTTTCTGGAGACCTCCTGTGAGGACCCTGACGTTTGAAGACTTCACCAACATGCAGAAACAGCAAGGTGTGTGAATACACATTACACAGTCCTTCCTCTCAGTCTGTCCTTCCTTCTTCTAATTCTCAACTTCTAATCACAATGTCACACCAGCAAAAAGTGAGCAAGAGAGTATTTAAGAAAGTGCCCTCTTTTCCCAGTATTACGGTAGTTTGATTGATTGTTTTCCTCACTAGAAGACCCGCCCTGCTCTGCCTCTGATTGGCTAGTACTGCTGATGCTCCGTGTTGATTAACATGACTTGTGTGGTCCCAACCTGAACTCTCCCCTCTGCATACATCACCACACACTCCATCAGCGACGGTTGTCCTCTGCTTGAGCTCCAAACAGGCGTCTGCTGAACTCTTAAATACATTTTTTTTTTTTTAAACGTTTAAAACGAAAAACCCTGTTGCTTTTTGGACGGCCTCCTCGCGACACGAGTCTGGCGTCAGCTCGGGGGTCTATACCTCCCCTTTCTGGTCTCGGCTCCAGGGCCCCGGGACGAGGTCTTCGTCAGGGCCGCGCCGCTCCGTTTCATCCGCCGGTCACCTCTGGAGGGTCAGCATGACGTGGCGCTGTTATCATTAACTCCTTTCAAAGTGATTTGGGTTCAATCAAAGTCCTCTGCGTCACCGTGTGTGTGTGTGTGTGTGTGTGTGTGTGTGTGTGTGTGTGTGTGTGTGTGTGTGTGTGTGTGTGTGTGTGTGCGCGCCCTTATGGCACCAGACACCCTTTTCCCTTCATATAATCAACTATTCCCCCTCCGGCACTGAAGCACCTCGAGCTCTTCTCACCAGAGGAAAACATGACATCACCAAACTATTCTAGAAGTCTACCTTGCTCCCCCCCCCCCCCCCCCCTTTTCTTTATTCCCCCCCCCCCCCCCTCCATCTTCTCCACTGCAGTGATATTATCGAATGCATATGGTGCAAAATCAGAACCCCGGCCAAGCGAGTCCTGGATTGTTTCGTTCTGCCTCCTCCTCCTCGTTTGACGGTTCAGGCTGAATTTCTCCAACAGCCGGATGAAACCCGGCCAGATCCTCATTAATAGTTGGAATATGCGATCGATATCCCACAGCGATCATTTCACTCTGAAGGGCCAGACTCGCTGCCTCCTGTTGAATCAGTTCAGTCTAAACCTGGTAGAATAGACACCCCCACACTCAAATCTATGCAGAAGACTCGGTCTAGAGGACCTTCATCGGTGCACATCCTGGTGGTAGAGGCTCCGCCTCCTGGGAACTACGGCTTTAAAGTGCTGAATGAAGTACTGAGAGGTTTACAAGTAGAGCACAGTGTGTAGACATGGAAACATATTGCTGCTGTACTGACTGATGAGTCGCCAATTTAATTTCGTTGTGTGTTTTTACGATGACAATAAAGATCCTCATGCACTATATGCACATTATACCTCCTGGTTTAAATACTAGATGTCTGTCCCAAACCTTACATCTAGATATTAGGCTTATGGATTATACATCTTTCATTTGCTATTTTTCATGAATAGAAACCAATATTTGGCAATTTCTGTCTGTTTTAACTTTACGTATTTTACAGATCTTAATACAACAGTTCGTACGATGTCTTACGAAAAGTTACTCGTCATTTTTGGTGAGATTTCCTACGAAAGTCCAGCAACACGTGTCGGTTACCGATCTGATCACAGAAACAACTCAGTTAGGTTTAGAGAACACAAATACTTAGTTAGGTTTAGGTCAACCTCACTACAGAAGTGCCGTTACTGGGCTTCTCTGTGTCTCCCCTCTTGATATTTTATGAAAGTCTTTGAGTATTATATGTTTTTTTTTACTCAACTGGATCTGGATCTTTATAACGTAGCATCTGTATTTCACTGTCTTTCTCTGTGTGTTTTCCAGGTGGAAGCACGGGCACTTCTCCCACCACCTCCAGCACAGGAACCCCCTCCCCCTCTGGTGCGGCCCACCTCCTGTCCCCCTCCT
The DNA here is from genome assembly GCA_032191485.1 of Leptoclinus maculatus. Lineage (NCBI taxonomy): Eukaryota > Metazoa > Chordata > Actinopteri > Perciformes > Stichaeidae > Leptoclinus > Leptoclinus maculatus. The sequence goes on along the minus strand of JAVDOI010000039.1, from coordinate 1,327,712 downwards.
GCTCCCCTCCCACCTTCCACCTTGCCCCCAACACCTTCAATGTGGGCTGCAGGGAAAGCCAGCTCTGCAACCTGGGCCTGTCCGAGTACCCGTCCTGCGCCCGCAGCAACATGGCGGCCCTGCAGGGCTACGGCGGCCTGGCCGACAGTTCCTACGGACGCCTCCAGGCCGCGGGGGGCGGCGTGGCCTCCGCTCAGTCCTCTGAATCCTTCCTGCCGCAGAGGACTTCCTCCTTGATGCAGGGCGGCGCTCACGCGGGCGGCGGCGGCCCCGGAGCCAAGATGGATGCCTACGGGGGCCAACTGGGCTCCTTCCCGGCCTCGCAGCTTCAGTACGTGATGCAGGCCGGGGGCGGCTCCGGCTCCGGCTCGTCCTCCTCGTCCGGATCCTCCCCGTCCTCCGCCCACATGTTCGGCGGGGGCCACCACCACGTACAGCAGGGCTCCTACAACGCGTTCTCCCTGCACAACCCTTACAACCTGTACGGATACAACTTCCCCACCTCCCCCCGCCTGGCCGCCAGCCCCGAGAAGCCCCAGGGAGGCCTGCTCTGCTCCTCGTCTCCCGCCGGGGCCTTCGCCGAGCGCCAGTACCTGTCCAACGGAAGCATGGACACTATGCACATGATCGGCAACGCCAGCGGCCAGCAGGGCGGCGGCTCCTGCGATGGCCGTCAATACGGCTCCTCCTCTCAGATGTCCATGCACATGGTGTAGACGCTTGGGATCGGGCCGAAAAAAAGTCTTTTGGCTGAAAAATGCAAATCTATGAACCCGGTTCGGTGTTTGATGTGGAACCGGTGTTTTTTTACATGAAGCGTTAAACAAACCTTTCAGAAAAGGATATCATGTGTTTTTTGTTTTTTTAAAAGACACTCCATCGCATACAAAGCATTATAGAGGGAGTCCAAACTATTATTTAATTATCTTTGTATTAATGAAGAGAAGATTACAGGGACATCAACCCGGCTCTCTCCGACTGACAGAAATAACAAACTCAACAACATGAAGGGATTATCAGCTGTTATGGTGCAATAGTAGCAACACTTCTTTTTCAAGTGACTCATTCTCTAATTCTTTTGTTTTTCGGGGACTCGAAGGCCGTGCAGTCACGACGTCGCGGAACCCGAAGAGTTCTCGCTGCGATCCAGAGGGTTTTCGCTTCACGCGGCACTTGTGTGGTTTTTAAAAAGGCAATCATGAAGGACTCCACACGTCAAAGAGCTGCAGGTCGGGGGGGTCGTTCAGCCCTCCACCGACCACACAACTCCATCAACCCGTTATCCTCATAGACTGGAATGGCTTCACTATTTTTGAGTGGATTACGTTGTTGTTTTTTTTTAGCATATATATAAAAGATGGCGAAATGCAATCAATAACATAAGCTTAAAAAAGTTGTCGTGTGAAAAGTTATAAAAAAGAAGCAATAGCAAAAGCAGAGTAATTAAAGTATGTTTTGGTGTGTTGTAGAGATGTGTATTTAAGTGCTGAGCATTATAACAATTTTACAGGTCAAGCTGTTATAAAGAAAATGTGTGAAAAAAGTTAAATGGCAAAGTAATTCTTTTTTTGAGGCATTTTGAAAAAATGTAAATACAGGTGCCAAGCACGTAAAAAAGCTCAATAAACGTTTTAATTCATGTACATGGTTTTGATTTATTTGTTTCCTTCTCATCGCTGCAGTAGGTGAGACGGTTACGCTGCAGAACATTAGGAACATGCTGCGTTTGCTCCAAACATGAGTTGCTCATAAAAAAATAATGTGAAGCACATAAGCAAGACGAATTACAATGTTTACCGCAATCAACAAAGTAATGAGAATTTAACACGCTGGATGGTCTGTATTACGCAGATATTTACGGATTAACTTTTGATGAATTGTGTTTTTAAAAGCAGGCTGACTGTGGGAGTCGACTCAGCAGTCGGTCGCGGCCTTTATGCAACAATAACAACGAAATGACATGATTATTAATCACTGCGAGGGAGCGTTCTCCGCTCACAAAACATCTGCTCTGCACCACATCACAGACTTCAGCTTCAAACGCTGATGAAATGCATCGATCATAAACCAAACTGGGAGAAAAAGACCCTAAAAAAAAAAAGAAAGGACAAATTCTCTCCCTGCTGGTTCTGTTTAATGACGAGAAGGACTGAAGCTCTTTGTGCTGCACTGCTGCTGTGCTCGATGCACATAAATACAGCACCTGTTTAAAGAGACAGAGAAATCCCCTTTGTAATCATGTGAGGGGGGGGGGGGGGGACATGCAGCATTTAGGATCATTCCTCCTCCAGGGATTTAACCGGGGGGCCAATCAGCGTCCATTACACGCATGTCTTCTGAGCTCGTGCTCCCCCCCCAATCACTTCCTATCATGCGTACGGCTCCAACCATGAAATATCATATCTGAGCCATCATCAGAAAAACGAAGGGGAGGGGGGGGGGGGAGGGAGGGGGGTGTATTGGAAACACCTGTTTTTTTCCAAAGCATGACTTCAAATAATGAGCAGGCAACTGGAGAGAAGCGCATGATTTCATAATTTGGCTCCGGTCCTTCTATCTGGACGTTGTTTCCAATAATTATTCACGTTATTTGTTCGCTCTTGTTCCAGCAGCATGCCCCCCCCCCCCCCCCCTAAACCACAGCCCGTCTTCACCGCAGATGTACCTCAGTGCCTGTTAAATGGGGAGATGTATTTGTAAAAGAGGGGCAGCAGGATGACATAATGCACAGCAGGTCTGTTTTTATACCGTAAACTATCCATCAGCTCCTTAAGTGGAAAAGAATGGCCGAGGCCGTGAGCAGCGTTAACTCTCTGTCTTTCATCGTGGCGACTTTCATTGGAAACCAAAACGATCACATTGATTGATTAACGGCAGAGAGAGAGAGAGATGAGAAAAACAAAAACATGAAACTGGAACAATTGGAGGTACAGGACCGGGTGTTTTTAACGAGATCCTCTGACAAGAGACGAGAGAGATCCGGCGCTCTAATCTGCAGCTTTGAGGCCATTTTTGAGTGACAGCACGCCGACTGGAGGGTTTACCCATAATCCCCCGCCTGTCTCGGCCATTGATCTTTCCTTTCCAACACTTTTCAGACATTTTAACGGACTCAAGAATCGCTCTCTGGGGAACTAAGAAAGAAACGTAAATTTATTGGCCTTTGGTTTGGTCTTTGGCTTCGACGGTGTGAGTTTATATCAGACATTCCTGGTAAACTGTTGCCCTCTTGTGTTTATTCCTCTCTTTGGCTGCAGATTCCTCGCCTCGACTCATCTTCACAGTAAATCGTCGCTGACAGCAGACGTGGACTCTCTTCTCCAAGGTGTTACAGTGCGCCTGTATATTGAAGCACTAAATCACAAAGGGCTTTCGCATACCTTCAGCCAGTGGCTTTTCTTTTTCTTTTTTTCTTCTTCTCCTTCAAGGAACATCTTGAAACTATTTTAGGATTGATAAAGTCATGATACAGATGTCAGGTCTGGTGATGTGGCCAGTGTTTTTACAGCCACAGAAGAAGAGATCTCTGAAGGCATCTTGTGTACTTTTCTGAAGCGTGATGACCCAGAAAGTAGATTTGTTTGACAATCGATAGTTATCGCATACATTTACAAAACTGTCGAGGATTAACTCCATTGTGATGCTCTGATCGGGAAAAAACCAACAGGTGCAAATACATTTATTCTGATAATCAACTCTTGAAATGATGACGACACTTGACAAGGTAGTGCAACATGTAAAAAACAATAAATACAATGTTAACCATTCCCTCTAAACTAAAATAAATCTGGTTTGAATTGAAATGGAACCAAGTTTGTTTACAAGACATTTAGTCAATGATCTACACTGAAATAAACACTATTTCAACACAAAACATAAGAAAAAGAAACTATATAAAATCATAAAACTCAAAGTATAAACAACATAGAAGGACTTGGACTTAGTTAATAGGTCAGTGTTCGGTGTTTCTTTTGCTTTACTTAACATAAAGATATTTCATTATTATAACTTAACTCACTTATGTAAATGTTACTTAACAGTTGGACTTCCGTTACTCAACTTTATTAAGTAGGACCAACTAAACTGCACTTTGTACTGACGTAAATAAGTGGAGCAACATCACATTTTGTTTTACGTAACTGCTTTTCATGGTTCTAAAGGTTCTGCTTTAAAGTGGTCTTTTAGTGTAATTAGGTAAATTCAAATCACATTACTTTGGTCTGGTGGGAAAGTTCTTTTATTACCAATAAAACACAATACAGCACAATGCTGGTTGAAGACAAAATGTCAGAATAATGACGACGACAGTTTGTGTAAATAACAATAAACGTGTTTCAGGTCAAGATTTATTCTGCAATAGAAAGAATGTGAATCATAAAACTTGTTCTGGTTTCCGCTCGTCATCCGGCTGCCTTTCATGTTGTCACATGACACAGATTTAACACACAATAATAAAAGATGTTTCTCTCCAATAGTCAGATCTTTTTTTATTGCAGACAAAACCTTTGATACCAAAAAAGAAAATCAAACCGCTGTGAAACTTTTGTTCTTCTCCACATACAGTCAGTCACATTCTCCTGCTTTCTTTTTTATGAATCTCTGGATGCCAGAAGACGGACAGTCGAGGAAAAAGTAAATTTAGAACAGATTTGAAGATCAGAAAAAAGGGAGATCTGGAAAAAGATTGAGAGCTTCCTGTAAGAAGGAAATCTCACCGTTCAGACTTCAGACTGAGAAGCCACATATATAGAAACACAGACATAGAGTTGTGTTTTCAGATTTACAGAGAAACACAAGTGTGAGGTAAGAAGAGAGACATTCAATGTGTCTACGGATCTTATATTGAATGATTGCTATCATACGTTATACTGATTTACACCATCTAATCTACACAAGGGCTACAATGATGTTACCTTGCTTACATTTCTATCTTTGAAATACTACAACATTAAAAATAGTCATATAACCACAGACTGTATATAAGAAGTGGACGTAGTCATCGTGACGTCACTCATTGGTTTGTGGACTGATGCTTTGAAGCCTCGAGTTCGCCATCTTGTATTAAGACTGTCGCCATGTTGTTTTTTTGGCAACTGATGAACTGAAGTGACCATATCTGGGCTGTGGAGGAGTGACGTAGAGACGTCGTATACGTCTCTGGTAGAGACCTGTCAATCACTGTGTAGCCCCGCCCCTAAAGCATACCCTGCTTTATGGTCTGTTTGACTCTAAATGGACCATAATTCACTAAATGAACATCATGCTGTATTAAAGAAGACTTGAAACTAGAGATTGAGACCATAAACTCATGTTTACAATGTTTACTGAGGTAATAAATCAAGAGAGAAGTAGAGTCATTTTCTCATAGACTTCTATACAACCAGAGGAGTCGCCCCCTGGTGGTCACTAGAGAGAATGCAGGTTTAACACATGAAGCTTTAGCTTCACTCTTCAGAACCGGAGGTTGCCGCCTGGTTTGTCACGATGGAGCCACCGGTGTGTTTGTCTGAAGCTAATAAAGATGCATTTTCAAGTTCTACCCGAGTTCTTACACTTAACCTATAATTCTCCCCGCGTGCATATCAAACATCCATCTATATCCTCTACTAAACTTAATCCTGAATTCAAACTTTAAACTGACATTAATCCGTAGTTTAAGGACAGAGAACTGCAGTTTTCATCGTTTTAGACACATCGTATGTTCAGTTTGACGCACACATGGAGAGCAGAAACAAAAACACACACACACACACACACACACACACATATTCTCACACTCTCAGCCATGGCATGCAGGTCAACAGGAAACAGTCCAAATGATTTTTTCTCTTCTTCCTCGGGAGGGAAAAGAGATGTTTGAGATATGGTCGACACCGGCACGGGCAGGTGGTTCTGATAAAACCCCCCGGCCCAGGCCCGTCCCACGGTGCCGTGCCTGCTGAGTACAAAGACGCCCCGCTGGGACGCCCCCGTGTCTAAATGAGAGAGGTCCGGTGCTGCGTGGAGGCTCGCGGTCAGGTCCTCGGAGATCACAGCGGATAGTGTGACTGACCGGGACCGGTGACCCGGATATCGAAACCACCCCCGTGGTGGGTTAGGGTTGAGAGTGTGAGAACTGAAGTGGTGGAGTGTGAGAAGGGTGTAAAGTAGTAAAGGTATAGGCCCGATCCCGATGTCGCCCCTAAACCCTTGAACCCTGAACCGTCAGGGACTTATCTGACGTCCCCTGGTAGATGGTTGAGTGTGAGAGGCTGCAGGGGTCGAAACAGTGTAACTACGAACGGGACAACACATCCCTGATTTGCTCTGGCTGCAATCACCAACTGGAAGCTGTATTTATTGGTTAATTGGTTACTTATTTACAGAAAAAATAATGAAGAGATTACTGTGTAATGACAGGATCGCCAAGTGGAGGCAACAACTGACAGTATGTGCTAGCGTGGCTCAAAGTCTCAGCCGCGTTTCCTTCAGTCGTCCGTCTCACACACCTCCATTAAAGTTATTAAACACACCTGTGTTTTTCCTGCTATGATGTGAGAATGATGAAAAAAGATGTATATATTTACAGGCAAGATGTCACGTCCGAGGGGCAGAACGGAGACTCAAGCGCAGACAGACACGGGAGACGAGGTTGAGTAGTATGCTGGGTTATTTAATGAGCACCAAGCAGACAAAAAACAGGAACTTAAAACAACTCCAACCGGGAGCGAGCAAAAACTAACAAAAAGGCAAAGTGACAAAAAGGCAAAGTGACAAAAAGGCAAAGTGACAAAAAGGCAAACCATGAGCAAATGCTGGAACATGGAGCAGACAGGGGGACGAATTAAGGACGATCTCACAACCAGCACAGGGAAAGCAGGGGAGTATATATATGTGTGGGGTGATTAGGAGATTGAAGGCAGCTGGGTGGACTGGGCAGGTGAGTAGGATGAGTGGAATCAGGGGAAACATACACACACACAGACACAGGAACACAGGGGCAAAGCCTAAACTGTGACAGTACCCCCCCCTCAAGGGACGGATACTAGACGTCCAAAGTCCAGAAAACACAAAAAAGGGCGGGCGGAGGGGGTCCGGAGGAGGGACGGCTCAACATCGAATAGGGTGGGTGGAGGGGGTCCGGAGGAGGGACGGCTCAACACCGAATAGGGTGGGTGGAGGGGGTCCGGAGGAGGGACGGCCGGATCCAACCTGCCACAGGGCTCTGGGGGACGGGCAGGAGGGCGGTCGGACGGGAAGGAGGGATCCGGACGCAGGACCTCGGGTGGGCGACCTGACTGGCGGAGTTGCTCAGGGCCCAGGAGCTCAGGCGGGCGACCTGACTGGCGGAGTTGCTCAGGACCCAGGAGCTCAGGCGGGCGACCTGACTGGCGGAGTTGCTCAGGGCCCAGGAGCTCAGGCGGGCGACCTGACTGGCGGAGTTGCTCAGGGCCCAGGAGCTCAGGCGGGCGACCTGACTGGCGGAGTTGCTCAGGGCCCAGGAGCTCAGGCGGACGGCCCGACGGGCAGAAGGGCTCTGGACCCAGGATCTCGGGTGGGTCGGACTGGGAACACTGCAGCTCGGGCCGGGGCTCAGGGGAGCCGGACTGGGGAGACTGGGGCTCAGGGGAGCCGGACTGGGGAGACTGGGGCTCAGGGGAGCCGGACTGGGGAGACTGGGGCTCAGGGGAGCCGGACTGGGGAGACTGGGGCTCAGCCGGGGAACAGGCCTCCAGAGGCTGGGGGTCAGCCGGGGAACAGGTCTCCAGAGGCTGGGGGTCAGCCGGGGAACAGGTCTCCAGAGGCTGGGGGTCAGCCGGGGAACAGGTCTCCAGAGGCTGGGGGTCAGCCGGGGAACAGGTCTCCAGAGGCTGGGGGTCAGCCGGGGAACAGGGCTCCAGAGGCTGGGGTTCAGCCGGGGAACAGGGCTCCAGAGGCTGGGGGTCAGCCGGGGAACAGGGCTCCAGAGGCTGGGGGTCAGGAACCGATGGCCGCTGCGGCACGGAGGCGGCAGCGGCAGGAACCGGAGATTGCTGCGGCGCTGAGAAGACAGCTGGAGTCGGCCGGACCGCCGACAGGACACGGGGAGCTGGAGTCGGCCGGACCGCCGACAGGACACGGGGAGCTGGAGTCGGCCGGACCGCCGACAGGACACGGGGAGCTGGAGTCGGCCGGACCGCCGACAGGACACGGGGAGCTGGAGTCGGCCGGACCGCCGACAGGACACGGGGAGCTGGAGTCGGCCGGACCGCCGACAGGACACGGGGAGCTGGAGTCGGCCGGACCGCCGACAGGACACGGGGAGCTGGAGTCGGCCGGACCGCCGACAGGACACGGGGAGCTGGAGTCGGCTGCGGCCTAGTGGAGACGGGAACGGGGGAATGCTGCGGCCCAGCGGGAACGGGGGAACGCTGCGGCCCAGCGGGAACGGGGGAACGCTGCGGCCCAGCGGGAAAGGGGGAACGCTGCGGCCCAGCGGGAACGGGGGAACGCTGCGGCCCAGCGGGAACGGGGGAACGCTGCGGCCCAGCGGGAACGGGGGATCGCTGCGGCCCAGCGGGAACGGGGGATCGCTGCGGCCCAGCGGGAACGGGGGATCGCTGCGGCCCAGCGGGAACGGGGGATCGCTGCGGCCCAGCGGGAACGGGGGATCGCTGCGGCCCAGCGGGAAAGGGGGATCGCTGCGGCCCAGCGGGAAAGGGGGATCGCTGCGGCCCAGCGGGAAAGGGGGATCGCTGCGGCCCAGTGGGAACGGGAATCTGACCCTTCCTCCGTCTCTGCCTCTTAGGAGTGAAAAGGCAGCTTAGCTCGAGGTTAGCCTTCTGTAAGCTCAGGGGCCCTCCCCTGGCCAAGTGGGTTCCCCAAAACTGGACAGACGGGTGTGGTGCAACGTGCACCAACCAGTGGTCTGCAGAGTCTGCCCTGGTCCTCTTAGGGGTGGAAAGGCGGCTTAGCTCGCGGTTAGCCTTCTGTACGCTCAGAGGCCCACCCCTGGCCAAGCGGGTTCCCCAAAACTGGTCTGCTGAGTCTTGCATGGTGAGATCGTTCTGTCACGTCCGGGAGGCAGAACGGAGACTCAAGCGCAGACAGACACGGGAGACGAGGTTGAGTAGTATGCTGGGTTATTTAATGAGCACCAAGCAGACAAAAAACAGGAACTTAAAACAACTCCAACCGGGAGCGAGCAAAAACTAACAAAAAGGCAAAGTGACAAAAAGGCAAAGTGACAAAAAGGCAAAGTGACAAAAAGGCAAACCATGAGCAAATGCTGGAACATGGAGCAGACAGGGGGACGAATTAAGGACGATCTCACAACCAGCACAGGGAAAGCAGGGGAGTATATATATGTGTGGGGTGATTAGGAGATTGAAGGCAGCTGGGTGGACTGGGCAGGTGAGTAGGATGAGTGGAATCAGGGGAAACATACACACACACAGACACAGGAACACAGGGGCAAAGCCTAAACTGTGACACAAGAGGGGCGCTGGAGCTCCCCCGTGAAAAAGCCAGAGCAGGAATTGAAAATGTTATTTTAAAAAAAAATTATATTTTATTATTTTTATATCAAAAGTTCCTATAAAGTGAATCCAACAGGATTAATTAATATAAAAGAAAATATAAATAATTGTAGTAATTTTACGCTAAATCGACCCCAGTTGACCGCGTCTTTTGATTAGTTGCTCAAAGATCACGTGTCTAGCTTGTTGTACTAGCTAGCACAGATTTGTGCTGAGCGGTCTGTTGTGGATCGATTTGTTGTTCCGTTTAAAGGAGAGAGGGTTGGAAGCTGACTGTGATGCAGACAAAAAGTCGCAACTTTATCGAGTAGCTAAGTGATGAGAATGAATCTGCTGAACTTCACCTGGCAAAGCGCCATATTGACAGTGGGACGACCCCTCCCTTCCACTACGGGTCTGTGTCCTTTCTGTCTTTCAGGTTGTTTTGCTCGTCAGCTGATGGGACACACCTGAGCCTGGTGGGAGCGCCAGGTATAAAGACTCGGCACCTGAACAGAGATGGCTCTGCTATCTACCTGACTCCGCTATCTACCGGGCTCTGCTATCTACCTGGCTCTGCTATCTACCGGGCTCTGCTATCTACCTGGCTCTGCTATCTACCTGGCTCTGCTATCTACCGGACTCTGCTATCTACCTGGCTCTGCTATCTACAGTCTCTGCTATCTACAGTCTCTGCTATCTACTTGGCTCTGCTATCTACCGGACTCTGCTATCTACCTGACTCTGCTATCTACAGTCTCTGCTATCTACAGTCTCTGCTATCTACCTGGCTCTGCTATCTACCTGGCTCTGCTATCTACAGTCTCTGCTATCTACCTGGCTCTGCTATCTACCTGACTCTGCTATCTACAGACTCTGCTATCTACCTGACTCTGCTATCTACAGTCTCTGCTATCTACAGTCTCTGCTATCTACTGACTCTGCTATCTACCTGACTCTGCTATCTACAGTCTCTGCTATCTACAGTCTCTGCTATCTACCTGACTCTGCTATCTACTGACTCTGCTATCTACCTGGCTCTGCTATCTACCTGACTCTGCTATCTACCTGACTCTGCTATCTACAGTCTCTGCTATCTACAGTCTCTGCTATCTACCTGACTCTGCTATCTACCTGACTCTGCTATCTACCTGGCTCTGCTATCTACCGGACTCTGCTATCTACCGGGCTCTGCTATCTACCTGGCTCTGTTATACCTGGCTCTGTTATCTACCTGGCTCCGCTATCTACCTGGCTCTACCTGGCTCCGCTATCTACCTGGCTCTGCTATCTACCTGGCTCCGCTATCTACCTGACTCTGCTATCTACCTGGCTCCGCTATCTACCTGACTCTGCTATCTACCTGGCTCCGCTATCTACCTGACTCCGCTATCTACCTGGCTCCATGAGAACGGAAGAACCGGACGTCGAGGCTGTGATCAACCGCTTCTCTCCTATGACGGGTGAGTCTTGTCTTTAAATTGACTATTAGCTGCCATTGGAGGTCTTTGCCGTTATTGGTCTTACAGTTACAGTTGAGCGATGGTTGTATAGTGAAAGTGGTTATGTGCTGGCTACAACTTATAACATTTAAGAATTGATTATGGTATTAATGTTGTGAGCATATCGGTTTGTTTTAAAATGTTTTGTGTGGTTTCTGACTGTATAAAAAAGTGATGTACTGTCTGTATGTGTGCTTGGCTGCTAAGTTTAAGTAAGTAGTACTTTTATTTTACTTGAGTATTTCCAGTTTATGCTATTTTCTGTTCTATTTGGCTCCATATTGACAAACTACAACCTTAAAATGTTGATGCTCTTGCATGTATTTGCTATTGATTAAAAACAGAATAAAACACGTTTTGTTTGAATATTTGACAAAGTTGTCTTTTCTGCAGAAAGACAACTTTTACTTTTCAAAACTTTTAAGTACATTTCACTGATAATCTTACTTTAGTAACATTTTTAATTCAGGACATTTAATTGTAATAGAATATTTTCATACTTTTACTTGAAGTTGTGATGGAGCCGTCTGGTTGCATAGTGTATCTACTTCATGCTACTTTCTACTTGTACTCCACTACATTCCAGAGGAAACATTGTACTTTTACAGTTCCACATTCTGAATTCAGGGCTTTTACTTGTAAGTATTGTTTATACTTTTACGTAAAGTTGTGATGAAATAATAACTTTTTAGATCACATCCCCGGTCATCTCGTGCACCTACTGAACAATCTAAAATCCGTCCACTTTTTATTTGTCCAATCAAATGCGAAGGATACAGCACGAGGAGGTCCAACTGGTTGAAATCTGATGTGATAAACGTGGTGCAACCACCAGAAAGGTGTTTATAGTTTATACAAGTGTAGACGAGCCGGACAGTGTTTTAAAAAGCACGACAGAGTAAAACGTGGTGTGATTGACAACTCGTGCCGTCTGAAGCTCCACTCGCTGCCTCTGTAGGCGTTTTTACATCAAAGTAAATGAATGAACCAGCGTGGCCCCCCGGGTCTGCCCTGCATGGACGAGTACAAAGCCGAACAAGCCGGAGGTCATCGCCGAACATAAAGGGCCGTCCCGTAAAAACAACAACGCTCATAAGTGTGTGCTCGCAAAAACAGCGCGCGCCTCTCTCGTCCTTGTCACAGTTTATTATTTGCACAGTTAGAAATGCAGACGTGAAAATCTCGTCAGCATGCGTTCTGTTAATCACCTTTTATAATGCTTGTCACGTAAACTGTTACTCTGACCGTGTCCGCTGTGTTAAAGCTGGCCTGATTTCAGGACAGCCACGCAGCTCTCACACCACCACCACCACCATCAATCTATCTAAGGGGGCCATGCATCTATCTAAGGGGCCATGCATCTATCTAAGGGGCCATGCATGCCTTGCTGGTGCGTGTCTGAATGCGAGTTTGCGAGTGGCAGCTGTGCTCTCTCTCGTGGACCTCACCTGCACTGGCTGGGCGGACGCCAGGGACGGATTCAGCAGAAATTTCACGGTGACATTAGCAGTGAGCAAAGTGTGTGACTTATAACTCTGATAAAACAACACTGTATCGTGGTCTGGATCACACTATTAAACAGCGCTGTAATCCCCCCGGTAACAGGCCTGTTGAAAGACGTATCACCCTCATGGTGCTGGCTCAGCGGCTCGGCTGGGATCGCATTGCGACGTGCGCCGAGAGGGGAAAACAGGAAGCCGGGGTCCTCGCTCTTTTCCCTGCACATTGTCGGCGAGCTCCTTAAATCTGTGTCAAAAACCACACACTGACCAAATGCTTGAACTCAGCCAAACCCTTTTTTAAGTCCCTGAGGTACCCAGCTGGAGGACAAAGTCTGTTAGTGTGTGTCCTTGATTGTATAAATCCAGGATGACCTCTTCTTTTAATCAATCAAAATGCATTGCTTATGGATTGTTCATGGGGTATTTATGGACACTTGTTTTCTTGTACTCATTTTGCTGGAATACAATCAAAATGGCTTCTTCTCCGTTGCCAACCCATCCCAACCTGTCAAATACCGGCGCACAGAGGTTAGCCTTTAGCATGTGTCTGACACCAGGGCTGCTGGGATTACTCGTCGTAATCGATGACGATGACGCTGAAAATCGACACACGTTTATTTTTAATCCTTCTGTTCTTGGAGCTGCCGAATACACTCATTAAGCCATAAAGTCGTCTGCTTGCTGCCATAAACTGTATATAAGAAGTGGACGTGACATTTATAAACCTCGAGTTTGATGTTTGGCCGTCGCCATCTTGGCTTTTTTGCAACCAGTGAACGGAAGTGACCATATCTGGACTGTGGAGGAGTGACGTAGAGACGCTGTATACGTCTCTGGTAGAGACCTGTCAATCACTGTGTAGCCCCGCCCCTAAAGCATCCCCTGCTTTATGGTCTGTTTGACTCTAAATGGACCATAATGTACTAAATGAACATCATGCTGTATTGAAGAAGACTTGAAACTAGAGATTGAGACCATAAACTCATGTTTACAATGTTTACTGCGGTAATAAATCAAGAGAGAAGTAGAGTCATTTTCTCATAGACTTCTATACAACCAGAGGAGTCGCCCCCTGGTGGACACTAGAGAGAATGCAGCTTTAAGACATGAAGCTTTGGCTACACTTTGTGTGTGTGTGTGTGTCCTTGTTTAAATCAGGAACGACCTCTTCACTTAATCAACATGCATTGCTTGTGGGTGTTTCATGCTTGTGTTCCGGGGTCAACATTATTTATGGCCACACTCGGAACAAACCGGCAAAGGTGACCGCTGGCAAAAGTCTGTGGGATTTGTTTTTTTCGCTAAACCAATTTACCAGAAACCAACGTATCTGCCTGAATGTAACGTCATTTGAAGTCGACGGGTTACTTTGTTTTAAAAGTGGAGCGGAGCAAGTTAAAAGAGAAAGTAAAACAAGCAGAACCAGCCTACTATGTTGGGTGAATTGGAATCATAAAGACGCACTAAGTTCTGATAGTAGATTTTCAGGTGTTGAATATGTGGAGCCTCAGACAGGCGGGTACCCAGCATCCATCTGGTGAACTTTCAAAGGAAACTGTAAAAGTTTCAAGAGGCACAAGGTCTTCACCAGCTGCACTTCTCAGTAATGATGGCAGGTGTTGTTATTTTGTGTCTCCGGCTGTCAGTTTCTCTGAGAATATCTTTTAATGTCTGCATTTACAGTGTGTCATGTAATGCACGTGGAGCCTCTTCTGTGAGTGTGTATCAAGAGTTCAAGTTCAGATCTCACATGTACAGTTTATGAACCCCCCCCCCCCCCCCCAGCCTAATCCCTCACACCTGCTCCATAAAGGAATGCCAAGTTAAATTTACAACCACGGGTAAAGACCCAGTGGAAAGAAGATTTTAATTGAGGATGGCTCTGTGACGTTTGGACCGCACAACACAGCTGTATGTGGAGTTTGGTGCAATGACTTCAGGAATCACGGCTGGATTCAAAAGAGCTGCTAATGATTATAAAGTCCTGCAGCTCTAACATTTTTATTTTCTATTATAGAAATTCTATAAATAGGCCAAACAAATCCAGATACTTGTGTTTGTATTGTAGATACCGCAGCTAGTTAATTAAGAAGCCAACAGACACATTGAAGCTTTATTTAAAGAATCAGTTCAACCAAATTACAATTACAGACGTATTTGTATACGTAGGCTACGTAGTTTATATCAATGCACATAGTTTTGGACTCAAAATTAACTTTCAACTACTTTCAACTGTCCCAGACTTAACGACATAATGAATATAGTTTTATTATAAGATACGCGAGTTAACGCGCATCACTTCACATGCACACACATTCCAAATATAACGATATTCAGAATCTGATACGGGTTGTGTAAACAGCATATTCTGTTTGGATATTCCCATTTAGGTTTAATTCTAAATGGAGCACTTTCCCATTAAGACATGTGGGAAATGCTGATAAGTTTTAGGAGCGTTCTTAGGAAAATGGGAATAAAACGTAATATGTTGTGTCATTTACTTTCTGTTTGAGTTATTGTTTGAGTCATTGATTGAGTTACTGGTTCCGTTTTATTCTAACTTGTGAAGCCGTTTGTAAAGTCCGTGTCAATCTTTGATCCTTCTGATGTTCAGTAATGATGACTTGAGATATCGCGGCGATGATGGTTTTACATGTGCATGTGATGAATTAGTGGTGCGGGAGCTTTACATTCACAGCCGTCAATGCTGTAATGACAGCTGTTCTTCTACTCTTAGTCCAAGGACTGTTTCCTGGTCCTCTCGGCCTAGTGTACACTTCATACTTCATACCTTTTTATACTTATTACATACAAGTCTGAGGCTGATTTCTAGTTTTATCGAGCAGTCAAAAGGCCTCACAGCTGCATTAAAACCACAGTTGACATGGCAGTGATTTACTTACTTTGTTATTTGTCTGGTACACAATGTAACTCCTGAACAGTAGCTAAACAAAGTGGTTGCTATGTTTTGTGGTCACAGGTGTGTGCTTATTGGTTATTTTACAAAGTCGTCAAATCAAGATGTACGTCATGATGTGTGTGTATATGTGTGTATATATACTGTATATTACTTGGAGCCATGTCTGTTGTCCAGATTGAGACCTCACACTCTGGCCAACAGGTTGTGTTTGGACTGCAGATCTCTGGCCAGAGCTGCTCTGCCTCGCCTGGCACTTAATCCACTTAAAGCCAATTACAAGACTATTACTGTGACCACCTTCCTGACAATGGAGCCGGAGAGCAGCCCTCAGCGCTGCTGTTATCTCAATTAGCCGCCAGCAGCGGCGATTGATATCATCACTGTTTGGGCTACAGGAAGGCAGAAGGTGTTGACGGATGAGTTCCTACTTTGGCAAAATGAGATCTAGAAAGTGTTTTGTGGGGCTGCTTTAAAGGTCAAAGGGCAGATAGGCCAGACACATCAACCCCCTGCCACACTTTGACGCTTTTAATTAGTTTAAAACAAACATTGGAAAGTGTTTGGTGTTGAGCTGCTGTCACGGGATAATAGTTATAAAATAAATGTTCTGAGTTTGTCGCACCACAGAAAACTGTTATAAACCACACAGAACAATTTGAATGATTAAAACAATGGCCAGGTATTTAAAATTCAATCGTTGAATAATAAGCAGTATTCTCTGCTCTGAGGGTTGTTTACATATGTACAGTTACTGTATATACGACATGTTGGCCATCTCAATGCTTTGTGCAACATTTGCAGAATGATAAAGAGACTTCCGCCGGCCGAGACGCTAACTTGGCGGTTTAGCCCTATGCTAACTTGGCGGTTTAGCCCTATGCTAACTTGGCGGTTTAGCCCTATGCTAACTTGGCGGTTTAGCCCTATGCTAACATGGCGGTTTAGCCCTATGCTAACTTGGGGGTTTAGCCCTATGCTAACTTGGCGGTTTAGCCCTATGCTAACTTGGCGGTTTAGCCCTATGCTAACATGGCGGTTTAGCCCTATGCTAACTTGGCGGTTTAGCCCTATGCTAACTTGGGGGTTTAGCCCTATGCTAACTTGGGGGTTTAGCCCTATGCTAACTTGGCGGTTTAGCCCTATGCTATGAATAGCCCTATAACTTGAATGGGGACAAAATAATTCAATCGTGCATCTCTTTTAGACTTTTCAAATGTAATCAGACCAAATTGATCAAATTCTGATCGTAAAACAAGTAATTTCACGGAAGGTTGTGATGCCCACAACTATTTATCCAGTTAAAAGGGGCAGTTCATCCTAAAATCCAACATAATTGTTTTTTACCTGTAGTGCCATTTATCAATCTAGATTGTTTGGTGTGAGTTAAGTGATGGAGATATATCGTTCGTAGAGATGTTTGCTTTCTCTCCAACATAATGGAACTAGACGTCACTCGGCTCGTGGTGGTCAAAGAAAAACTTTGTTAAAAAACTCAGCAACGTCTCTTTCCAGCAATCGTGACCCGGTTACACAAGATACTCCACAGACCTTGTTGTGAGCAGTTTCATGTGGGAACTATGGTTGAAAGGAAATACTTCACATACGTGAAAATGCTAAAAATACTTTTTAAAGATGTAAAATATTTGAGATCTTTTAATTGTGTTATTTTAAACAAAAATACAGGGAATCAATACAAACAAAACAACCAACGAACATGACAACAAAGCATCAACTCTCAGGCTCTTTTTCTGAGTTTTAAACTGCGTCTCGTGGTCTTTCATAAACGTTAAGAACTGTTTTCACTCAAACTCAATTTACGCTCCGTTTAAAGGCAATATCAGCAATTGTGGATACGCAAAGGTCAAGTTCTCAAACATAACATTAAAAATATTTGTCAAATGTAAAAAGACATCATCTTGTATTCAGGCCAACAATGTATTGCTTAAACAATAACATGTTTTGTAACTGATTAAACTCAGGGCTTGTAATGGCGTACAATACGTGAACGGACAAATAACCCCTTAATCTTAACACCAAGTCAGCTGGAATGATTTAAGTATTTTATTACATTTAAGTATCGAGTCAGTAAAACATCTGCTGTTTTAAAAGTAACAATATTCAACATTGTCACTCTTGTTTTCATCTAAAAACCAACTGCAATCCAGCAGATGAACCTTTATTAAGAGATACGGAAACAGTTTTATGTTCGCTCATACAACACGTTCGTGTGTGTGTGTGTGTGTGTGTGTGTGTACACAAAGTACAGTAGACACAAAGACAGAGTGTTTGTGTGTCGTCATACATGTGGTGAGCACACACGCAGGCGTTTCTCCGCCATCACATACAGTACAACACGTTGATTTAATTACACAGGAAGTGGGCCCTGTGACATTCTTCTTCTTATTTATGACGTGTCGCGGCCATTTACGTCAAAAGCAGCCGAGTGGGGGGAGGGGCAGCAGTTAGTCAGGAATTTAAACCACTAAAAACACTCAGATACAGTAAAGGATAACTATCAAAACAAAAGCAAATGCACTGAGAATCAACGAATTCATGAGCATGAAATTTATAGCAATAATGCACTCAGAGGTGTCTTGTTAGCAGCAAATAAGTCACTGTCCAATATTTTGGTATATGAGGACTCCTTGGAGTGCATTATTGTGCTTATACCATGTCCATGGCCTTGTGCTTCTACTTGTTGTCTTGTTAGCACAGCCAGAGTTAGTTCACACTATTGGCAAAGGTATAGCAACATAGCATGTGCTGTATGGTTACCTGTCAGGGTCATTCATTCCAGGATGTTTTGGTGTCATTTTAAGAGTTTTAAGCATATTTTGATGATTATCGTAATTCTTTTTTTTTGGTCAGGATAATCGTGACGTGTTATTTTATTCAGTTAATTCTGTAACGGACTCGACAGAGAAAGGGTGCTTACAGACGGACACTATTAATGTATTAACACCACCCAAACTGAAACTCCAGACAGCTAACCAGTTGGAGATTTCCAACATTAAAAAAAAGCAAAGTTGGTATCGCTAACATGTCGTAAAGCAGAGCAACATTAGCATCCCATATGGAGTCCAGTATTCAGCTTGTAGGGCGGGTATTGTACTGCAACATTTGGCTTAGCAGAGCGCTAACAGCTGCAAACTGGTTTATATGAATTTGAGGTACCAAAAATATTAGCCAACAGCTGCTAATATGCTGCAGAGAAATCCTGAATTGGGGTGTTAATTCTTAAATGGTTATAAAAGTATGAGCTCTGTGCTGTGCCCAGTATTTGTTTATATGTCAGCAGGACGATACGTGTCCCTGTGGTATAAGTGTCTCTTTAGGTTAAAGTTAATGGAACAGTGAGACGTGCTCCTCAGATGCATGGATGTCCCTGTGTAATTCTATATTTCTATTTTTTTTTGCCTTTATCTCCAGTGAGTGAGTTGCCAGCTTTAGTTGTGTCGGTTACAGAGCAGGCACGCTGGGAGCTATCTGGTTACCGCTGCCTGTGGCGGTGGGGAGGGGCGCACTGAACGTTTGTTGAGTGGAAAATGTCCTCTAAAGCTCCTCTACTCACCTTTCGCAGTGACAACATTTAGCACGATGTGACGACCCCCCCCCCACTCACCACCCCTCTGCTTCTTACCTCCTCCACCCTTATCCACATTTCCCTTTTTAAGGCTTCACAACCTGTTTTTGGAGTGATAGACGGATGAAGCGATTTCGCAGGAGTAAATGCCCTTCAACAGATGGTCAGACATGAGAGGGGATAGTGGGTGGTGGTTTTCCAGTTGGGGGGGTTGGGGGGGTCCTGGTTCAGCCTCCACTGTGGCCGAATGTGACAAAATGCAAAGTGGAATTCGCCGGCCACTCCGGTCCAGAATTGGCCCGGGGAAAGAGCATGTGAGAGACACGATGGCATGTCCTTCGCGGTCCGGGCGAGTTTGGGTGACAGCTGCGATGTTTATAGGCCAGCTTCGATGACAGTCAGAGAGGGAGGGGTGGGCGGCTCGGCTCTTTTCAGACAGGAATTAGGTTTGTCATCAGATTCTAAAATCCTTCTGATTTATGACATTTCCACTCCCGTTTTCCCTCCTACCCCTTTGACCCCCGCCGACAAACGTGCAGCTGGGAGACGATGACATTCGGCAAAACTGTTTGTTTGTTTGTTTGTTTACCTCTTACTTTGGCCACAAAGGATCGGTTTTTCCCACCCATGATGGCGTGCACCACGCCACAGCACCCACAACCACGTCTCGCTGATTTCAGCGTGTTGCTTTGTCGGTAGAGTTCAGTAAAGATGATAATCGCCCTGTGATTTATTACACTTTTTGGTCGAGGCTACTTGGGTCTTTTTTGGTGAAGTTTGTCTTGTTGCTCACATGGGGAAATGACTTCACTCACACCTATTTTTAGATTCAGCACCTCAACTTGGTCTTCCAACCAGCCAGCACAAAGTTTTCCCTGAGCGGCAAACTTCTTCTGATTATAAGACAATATGTATATTAAACAGGTGTTTTACAGCCTGTGAGGGTTCATGAAATACAAGTTTAAAGACATGAGATGGGTAAGGTACAGCAGAAACAAGTAACAAACACTTGAATCTAGGTCAAATCTTTAAAGCACTTTGAACCGTAATATATTTATTTTTTTATGTATTTGAAACATCGGCAAATAAATTGTATCAAAAGGGACTTCAGCTTTCTGACTTTCCCCGTACAAATAAAGATTTAGAATAAATGTTTTAGATGCATTTGCAGATTTAGTTGGTCTTACCACAATATGATGACAGAAATGGTTTATATAAAAGTATAGTTTTGCCTTGAGAAGGAAATGAAAACCTTTGTAACGCAGCAGTTCTGTTTTATTTCTGCACTGATTGAAAAGTAAAGAGTGAAATGAGCATCAAGTCTGGTTCTGCTAAACATCACTACCGGCTGTTTCCAGACCAACATCTAAACTGGGTTGATGTTGCTTTGATATTTTACAGTTTTGGCCCTAAACTGAATTACACTGACTGAAGATGTAGAGCCTAAGTTTCTTTTATACCTGTGAATGGTAAATACAGAATACGCCGTATACGTCTCTGGTAGAGACCTGTCAATCACCGTGTAGCCCCGCCCCTAAAGCATACTCTGCTTTATGGTCTGTTTGACTCTAAATGGACCATAATGTACTAAATGAACATCATGCTGTATTGAAGAAGACTTGAAACTAGAGATTGAGACCATAAACTCATGTTTACAATGTTTACTGAGGTAATAAATCAAGAGAGAAGTAGAGTCATTTTCTCATAGACTTCTATAGAACCAGAGGAGTCGCCCCCTGGTGGACACTAGAGAGAATGCAGCTTTAACACACTTCAGTTCACTTTAGCTCATATCAAAGTATCACAACATGGGATGGGAATTTCCTTTAACATACTCCGTAGCCCTCACATAGCCCAACAGCTAACTAGCTAACTAGCCCTACTTCATTTACCAACATCCAAACAGGAAGTCGCCATGCAACATGAGGGCATTATATGTAAATCTAAAGGTGCAGCATTGTGTTCATGTAACTGTAGACAACGTTCATGTGATGACCGTTTACTCTGATGAGCAAGATGTCCTTCTCATCGGCCCCTTATCTCTTTAATCCACCTGTCCACCCCGGGTCGCCCAATCAACAGAGATTATGTAAACCTATCGTTTACATAGAAACCTCCTCTGATGAAAAGAGAGATTACACGTTGAGCAATGTCTCAGTTGACCAGGCAACGAATACCTCGCCTGACAGCCAATTAATGGGAGATTGTGTGGAACATCTCTTTTAATAGGAGAGTGTCATCAATACCAGGAGGGCCCGGTGGCAGTGCAGTTATGTCGGGAGGCAGTTCACCAGTCACCAGGGAAGGTGGGGTATTTTAGGAAGCAGCATTTGGGAAATAACTGTGACATTTTTGGTTTCACAGTACAAAGTCAATGCTGGGATCAGAGACTATTTAGTTTCTCTCTGTCCGACATCATGTCTAATCATCAGGTTGATTGAAATGAACCATTCAATATAAGTGCAGGTCGCAACCAAGTCATTCTCTCTACAGACCATCGGGAACTCCTCTGGTTGCAAAAAGAAGTCGGATTGTATAGAACTCTATGAGAAAATGACTCTACTTCTCTCTTGATTTATTACCTCAGTAAACATCGTAAACATGAGTTTATGGTCTCAATCTCTAGTTTCAAGTCTTCTTCAATACAGCATGATGTTCATTTAGTACATTATGGTCCATTTAGAGTCAAACAGACCATAAAGCAGGGGATGATTTAGGGGCGGGGCTACATAGTGATTGACAGGTCTCTACCAGAGACGTATACGGCGTCACTCCTTCGCATTCCAG
Organism: Leptoclinus maculatus; assembly: GCA_032191485.1. Taxonomy (NCBI): domain Eukaryota; kingdom Metazoa; phylum Chordata; class Actinopteri; order Perciformes; family Stichaeidae; genus Leptoclinus; species Leptoclinus maculatus. Next base: position 1,305,942 of record JAVDOI010000039.1, on the reverse strand, counting down.
ATATGGTCACTTCTGTTCATCGGATGCAAAAAACAACAACATGGCGACGGCCGTAATCCAAGATCCAAACTTGCCGACTTCGAGGCTTCATAACGCCGGTCCACAAACCAATGATGTCACGATGACTACGTCCACTTATATACAGTCTGTGGTTAAGACCAAGACATTTTTGGTGGCGACAAAAACAGAGCTACTAATAGAACGAATATTGGAACCTACATTCATCAGGACACTTGAGAACTCATGTGTCCCTGCTGCCTTTAAAATAGATCGGATCTTTATATTTTATTTATTGTTAATTGTTTGTCTGATGGTTATGTGGTAAATGCTAATGTTGCTCTGTGTCTGCTGTTTTTTGTGATATGGCAATGGTTTGCCAACACATTGCTCTAACATTTAATGAGGTGATAGTACTCCAACGTACGCTGCACCGCAGCTTTAATTGACTAGTGTGACGACCACAGGTCACCTTGGTTTATAATAAAGTTGCTCTTTATACCACAGGTGTTGCCGGATCTTTGATACTTTAAGCTTCAACTGTCTGAAAGCAACTTTTGGAGTATTTTTAACTAATGAAGGAAAGTAAGGACCCTTTTCCCACTTTCCTGCTACATCAATAGAAGTTAGCACAGCATGGGAAACCTAACTGTCTCACTATTTTCAGCGTTTCTGTATTTCAAAAGGAGATCAAGCTGGGCGGTATTTCCTCACATCTTAAAAAAATGACACCCAGCTATGTGACACTTCCCCTCTCCTTATCGTGGGAATTTATAAGCTCTCCTCCGCGCCAGGTGCTCCGCTGACTGGGCAACACACACACACACACACACACACACACACACACACACACACACACACACACACACACACACACACACACACACACACACACACACACACACACACACACACACAGTGACAGTGCAAACACATGCCATTCACATGAATCCACACATTAAAAAACATATGTACAACCTCAGACACATGTTGCACGCAAATGCACACTTAAACATAGACCACCTCGTGCTCACACACACAAACACACACACACACACACACACACACATACGACATTCAAATATATCTTAGTGCACACATGAATACACACACACACACACACCAGTGCTCCAGTCGGTGTCCCAGTGGACAGGCACATTGTTCTTTTGGTTCTCCGTCCCGTTAACGGGGAGTATTTCACAAGCTGTAAATTCAGAGCAGATATATAAATCACAGAGGGCACGGCTCAGGGTGGGTGGTGGATGGTGGGGGGGCGGCCCGTGACCCGCAGACTTTTGCCCCAGGGGTCACTGGTGCTATTCCAAACCCAGCCGAGCTGTTCGACCGATGGGAAGGCGAGGAAGGTGGCGGTGAGAGGAGGAGGAGGACACTGTACTTTCTCATGTGAGGGAGTTGATTTTGTTTGCATGAAAGTTCCAAATAAAAGAAGAAAATAATCAATGATGAAGTACTTTATGGTTATTTGAAACCATTTCTTAATTTGAGTTACACAACAATCACTGCATCATGATATGTACCGTTAACAGGATATTAAATGACAGAACGTGTGTGTGATTGTGTGTATATGTGTTTGCGTAACTCTAAACCTGTGTTGTTGCTCACACTGGGAATTAAAAGGGGCATTGTGCAAGAAGAAAACATAAACTGCATCAAAGCAAAGTGAAATAAACAGGAAGAATAGTCGATATAAGGTTATGAGTCAAGATGACTCACAGATTCTTTCAACCCATGTTTGATTGATTAGAACTTCGTTAACCCTGAACTAAATTATTGTGCCATGCAGAGAAAGATCAAAAGAGTAAGAAGTAAAAATGACACCAGGTCAAAATAGAAGAGTGAAGTAAATCTAGTAAAATAACTGAAGTAAAATAGTAAATGACAACAACATAATATTAAATATGAAGTCTACTAGAAGTGATACTAGCACCGGTGCGGAACCTTAAATAGAACAGTAATATTGTTTATGATGTGCAGTTTCAAGTGCTGATATGTGAACACCAGAGATGGTCAACTGTGGAAACGTGGATGAAGTTACAGGTCTGGAGTCAGATCTGTTTTGAATCTGTAAGCTGGCTGACGGTCAACTATTACCGAGCTGCTGGTGGAACCAAATACACGGCGTGAGCGTTCCATCTGTGATTCAGACCTAAGAAAACAAACCGGGAGACGGTCTGCGATCGACCGAGGCTTCGATGTCCGGGGGGGGGGGGGGCCACGTGGCTTTTTGGGGCCGGCTGACGTTTTGTTTCTTCTCAAAACTTTTGTGTGTTGCAACAAGATGGCCTCTACCCCCCCCCCCCCCCCCCCTCCCATCTGATCTGCTCCTCTCCCACTGATCCATCATCGGATGACAGTATGTGTCCAAAGCTGAATTTCTGCTCCACAAATAGCTCGGCCAGACAAGCCTCACTTTTTTTTTTTCTGAGCCTCTGCAATCTCCTGCTATCTACAGCGAGTCATGCCGGTCTGGGACCCCCCCCCCCCCCCACCCCCACCCCCCTCCAAACGCCAGGATATTTTAGGCCGACACCCCCCTTGTCTCTCCCTGTTTGTGCTACCTCCCCTCCTCATTAATCACCCGCCTGCTGGAGGTGGAGAGGAAAAAACAAACAGTACCCCCTCCAGGACGCCAGGGGGGAAATCTTTCGAGTGGTGGCAACAACTTTAAGACTTTTCCAAAATATTCTATCTCACAGTGGGAGGTTTTTCAGTCCGGCCATGAATCTGCAAGCTGACAAAAGTTAGCACTCAGCGGAAGTCTGTCAGTAACCTCAGCCCCTGTCTGACGGAGAGACATCCACACCAACAATTAGAAGTTAATAAATCAGTTCCCTGTTTTAACACCTTGATTCTTCACAGCGAGGGGAGCCTCTGGAGCGGGACGTCTTCTTTGCTAATTAACTGTTCAGGTGGTGGAGGGGGGGGGGCTTTGGCTGAGGGGAAATATACCAATATATGACCTGGTTTTTTTTATCATTAAGTACTAGCTAAGTGCATGACGGATGATTAAAAAAAATACCTGAATTATAAAAAAAATATTTAAATCCTGAAAAATATTTGACTTTTGTAATAATATTGATTAAAAATAAATATAGTTCTATATAGCACCTAAAATGTGTAAACTAAAAGTGATATTCCACCCAAAATCTACCAACTGTCCTTGAGCTTTAAAGATAGAACTTAAACGTTGTTACATACAGGTATTTAACCTCTGCATTTAATCCATCCTAAGCACTGTTTAGGAGCAGTGGTAAACCGCCAGGGGAGTGTTTTGCTCAAGGACACTTTGACATGCGGACAGTAGGAGACGGGCATCGGACCGCTAACCTTGTGGTTAAAAGAAGTCGCTCTACCCACTGGTTCCACTGGTTCCACAGGAGCCACCAACAGGGCGACGGAGCGGGTCGTCCATTAATCCCAAGGTCGGGGGTTCAGTCCACGGCTCCTCCTGAGATTGTAAAGCGCGTCGTCCGGTAAAGTAAATGCTGTCCAGTCATCTAACATGACATGGAAGCTTGTTCTGTGTTTTCATAACTTCATCATGATGGTTGCCATTTGGAGAAATTGGCAACAAGGGTTAAGGTTTCCATCAATGGAACCCACTTTGTAACATAATAAATACCTTAAAAAAAAAAAATCACTTTTTGATATTTGTGTCATTTGATATATTGAAATATGTTAAAGTAAGAACTGGAACCAGACACCAGTGCACGTGACAAAGCTCCACACGCATTGATGTGTTTACTTGATAAGTGTGTCGATTAAAATGGCAACCATACTTTCAGTGTCAGCAACCCGCTGCTGAGGCCCAGCAACGTCTTTTAAAAGTAAGTGTTGAGCCCTGATTTAGGTCAAATCATTTGTATTTGGAGCAGTTTGAGAAGTTTCAATGTTTGTTTTAAAGAATATATATAGTAACAGAAGTACATTTAGCTGTTGTGTGACAAAGCAAACTAACGGTCTCGTGAATGTTGCTTCAGTTATTCCAGAATGTTTCTCCTGAGCTCATCTGTAGCGAGGAGGGCAAAAGGACGGTTACGTATGTGATGGTGTGTGTGTGTGTGTGTGTGTGTGTGTGTGTGTGTGTGTGGGGGAACACCTGTGTGACAGGCAATCTGTCTCTGTCTAAAGAATGTGACAGTGACCCCGGGATGAAGGTGAGTGAGTGTGTGTGTGTGTGTGTGTGTGTGTGTGTGTGTGTGTGCGCGTCAGTACTTGTGTGCGTGTACAGAAGCAGGTGCTCAGTTATTGCTCACAATACTGACAGACTGTTTAGAGGCGGTTGTTTAATGCAGTGTTAAGACTGCACCATATTAGGGGAGAATAGCAACGACAGAGGTCTGGTGACATTACATTATACTGCTAATGTCATTACTGTCTGCACTAAACTCACTGCTGGCTGCAGGGAAACATGAAGAGGTAGAAGACTCTACAGGCAAAATATAGTGGAAGAGTTTTAAATACGTCTAATTCAATGTTCAAGAACGTCAGGATGTGTGGTCATTCATTGTGTGGTCTGTAAAATGTTCTCAACAGATGAGGTTGAAATTGAGAAGTTTGGATTTATTCTTTTACAGCTGAAATTACATGTTTGTTATTACGGGAGAGAGTAAAATGCAGAAAAAGGTACTGCTGTGTACTGGTACCAAATTCCAGGTACTGGTAGTGAAGCCGGATCTGGGTCCGTCCACGGTGGACCGGTCTCTGCTGGAGGATCTGGGTCTGTCCACGGTGGACCGGTCTCTGCTGGAGGATCTGGGTCCGTCCACGGTGGACCGGTCTCTGCTGGAGGATCTGGGTCTGTCCGCGGTGGACCGGTCTCTGCTGGAGGATCCGGGTCTGTCCACGGTGGACCGGTCTCTGCTGGAGGATCTGGGTCTGCCCACGGCGGACCGGTCTCTGCTGGAGTCTGAGCTGAAGGAGGTTCTGGTGAACCTGCATGATTTCATCTGGTTTCACCAGAATCTGACCCGGTGGCTCCGATGACATCATTAAGAATAACTCTATAGAAACAGACCATCTTCTCTCTGATGGTCTCTTTACTGATGGAGGTCTGATAGAGGACCAGGACTGTAGTATCTGGGCAGGTTAATACAAATTGGTGGACTAATATTATCAATACAATGCTACTGCAAGCACTATTGTACAATACTGTACAGCACAATACACGAGCCTGCTCTTCATTTAATAAGTTTAATAATACAAAAATAAATAATTCAAAGGTATTGCGTGTTCATGCGACGATGAATATTACAACATTTCACACATCCACTGACTTATCTTGGCCGATGCACCGCCCATCTAACTTTTTATGAGCTTAAATGTTTGGTTGACTGCTACAACATTAGAAGGTCTAGTGAAACTCAAACCTCTCGTTCTCACTTGGTGTGCTCTGGATGGTCAAGTGGAACATTCCTGCAGACTTGCGTTTCACTCTGTTGGCTCAGATCTGCTTTAATCACCTCAGCGATGGCTGAGCTGCAGAGATAGAGTTACGGCGGCGGGGAAAGAGAGACGGAGAAGGTGAATAACTTTTCAATCATTAGGGCCAAGCAAGGTTTCACAAGAGCATGTTCGTATCAGTCGCCACCAACTGCAACTTATTTAATAGATTCCCATCAATTCATTTCACGAAGCTGTCTGATTTAAGTTTTCAAACAAATACAATATCCAATACACAGTAAAGCCACCAAACTACACGGCGTGATTGCCTTCCCAATCCACCCGCGTAAGCTTTTTGTTTGATCCGGCCTCCTGATCATCAGGGCGACATTGTTTTCGAGTAAATTTTAAAAACTGTCACAGACATTAATCATTATGATCATTGTCTTCTCTGCCACCTCAACCATTTGATCAATATTAACTGATTTTCTTTTCTTTGGGGCTGTGGATCAACCTGCAGACATTTTATCACCCTTTTCGTTGATACATGACAGTAAACCGACGCCTTTACACATCCAGTGGACATAGAACTTTAACATCCATTTGGAGTCATTTTGTGACGACCTTACACATTTCCACTATTCTTATATCTCTGTTTTGGTCTTCACCACCTTCCGAGGAGCGAGCTCTAACATTTGATCACCTTTTTACGTTGATATGCGTTAGCAAACGGTTGCCTCTACACATCCAGTAGACTTACAAACATTAACATTCATTTGGAGTCATTTTGTAAGCACCTTTCACATTCAATAGATCAAGTATCCCCTACTCTTTTAGCTCTGCTTTGGTCTCCACCAACCCCTGAGGAAAACATCTGGCTCTTTAGCTGCTGAATTCTCCACTATGTTCACCAGCTAGTCGCTACCTTTGTGTGGTGCTGAGCAGGTAGCATACAGTGGGTTCATCCAATAAGCACAATGAGACAAAACAGTCAAAGTTGCAGGTCGTAAAGACCGAAACAATCTGCTGAAACGTACTGAAATGGTCTGTAGGGTTGCTGCAGAGTTAGGTGATGATCGAGCAACTTCTTTCAATCAGATGGTGGTTGTGGTTTTAAAACAAAGGCGTGGTTAAGGATGGGGAAAGATCATTGTCACGGTTAAAAGAAACCAACATGAACAGTTGGTTGGAGATGGACTGCTACTGTTTCCTGTATCAAAATAACAGGATTCTGATGACCCAAACCAAAGAGATGTTGTGGTGTTACAATAACTTTAGGATACTTATTCTTCTCCTCCTGATAGAAAACCTATTATTTGCAAGACCATAAACGGTCCTTTTAAGTGTCGGAGCACATAATCAAGTGTTCTAAGTAGTGAGACGATGATTTCATACCTCCGGATCGACGACATACCTTCTGATTAAGTCAGAAGTTGTTTTCAGGGCACAAGCTCACATTTGAGGAGACATTTAATCCAACTGTAGAGGATCTTGTGGCTGTTGGTGCTGTTAAACTAGTCATCTGTGCATATAATGTAATATTATACACTACCCCCCCCCCCCACCACCCTCCCTGTGTCAGGGTGATCGTTTACACCGCTCATACTGTGTGTCACCAGGTCGTTACGTTTATTTCAGACGACTGCCAATTAGCTGGCTTTTAATTAGTCAGCGCTTTCCCTGATTCCAAATGTCACACAAGTCCAATCCATCAGCACCGTGGAGCCGGACCAGTAGTTTTATGATGGTCCACTAAACGGCATGCGGCCCGTCTTTGTTCATTTGGACCGCGTCCTAATGGGGTTGGCTGTGTTTCAAAGCTAGTCTTTCTGTTCCTGCTGCTGTACACATGCTGTCTTTAATCGTCTTATCGTGTTACTTTAGGTAACGTTGCCGTTTAAGACTTAAAAACGAGTCGGGAGTGAATCTGACATTGTGCGGTTACAGTTGCGTGAACAATCCAAACGTTTGACCCTTTTATCTTTAAAGAATCTTGCAGCAAATTAAAGCATTGAGTGGATCTAATGTTTTAATCCTGCTAGTGTCAGTATCCTAAAAACGTCAGTACTTTGCTGTACATGGTGAGCCGTATGTATCAACACATTGTAACCTGCCTAATAATAATTCTGAATGTGAATGAAAAGTTGGCTTGACGAAAGATAAAAGACGACCAAAGTGGTCCATGATTTGATCACTCCATCAGTGGAAATAGCTCGCTATGCTAATCATTTCAGAAGACATAATATGAACCCATGCTGACTGATGAATAGCGTTGTCTGTAATTATATCTAAATTGATTTATGGGGATACATTTCCAGAGCGCTTCGGCTGCGTGTAAGGTTGCACCTGCTCAGCCAGATGGGGATATAGATAGACCGCAAGGTACAGGGCATACGCACAATACACACCATATGTATAAATAGAAAGCCTGCATGGTAATACGGCTTGAGGTTGAAATGAAAAAATCACTTTATTCAGTGCATCTAATGTACAGTGTGGTGCCTTTTCACTGGGAATTCAATTTGACTGGAAACACTTTCATATAACGCTCAATTCTACAACAACTTTCTGCCTTTTTCAGAAAGTCAATTGAAGTTCAGCCATTTTTTTCCCTTTTTTTATTGAGTTAGCAATAACAATCTTTGTATATTTCTGTTACGATCTTCAGTGAAGCGACATGTGAGCTGACGAAAGATTGCGACCGATGGGAGCGGTCGCAATAAAGTTCCTGTTTTACACGTCCTCGGTCAGTTGCAATTTTTTAACGCTGCGCCTCCTCTCAGGGGTCACCGCAACCTTTCCCCCCCGTCATTGAGCCACTTCTCTGGTTTTAGCGGCACGCAAATTACAGCAGGGTGGGCTTTTCACATTAAAGGCCAGTGGAAAGCTAAAAGCAGGACGGGGAGCTCTGGCATGCGGGTGGGCAGCCGCTTCAGGTGTCCAGATATCGTCACATCACATGAAGATTCCTCCTCCATGCAACCATTAATCTGTCACCGGGACAACGTACTGTAACCTGGAGTGTAGACATACAGCATGGTGCAATGTTTATGGGTGTGTGGGTGTGTGATATGTGGCTCTGATTGAGGAACAAGCGTTGTGTTGTGTCATTCAAAACAATACGCTTTTTTTGGGGGGGGGGCATTAATTGAGCAACATGCAGATCTGTTGAGGTGTGACATCGCTTCACGTTGTGACTTTTCAGTGCTTTGCGTTTCCCTCTAAGCTTATAGCTGCACTTGACACATATTTTAAGGAAAAGCACACCCGTTCCCTCAACTTAAATTACAAATTAAGTGCTGCAAGAATATGAAACTTCCCATCAGCACTTTCTTACCGGCTTCAACTGACTGGAGGCATTTGGCACTTTATCCTCTATCTGAATTCCCCACAGCGTCTGTTAACCAACCATCTCGCTGCGGTCTCAATCTGAACGTGTTCTCGTCAGCCAACAACCTCTGGTTGTATAGAAGTCTATGAGAACATGACTCTACTTCTCTCTTGATTTATTACCTCAGTAAACATGAGTTTATGAGTTGTTGCTTAATTGGACGCAAACAGGACAAAATCATCGTCATAAAAACACCAAATGAAGTCCTTTGGAGGGATCCTGTTCGTCCCTCCAGTAGTTCGAGAATGTTCTTGTCAAAGAGCTTTGAATGTGTTATGACTGAGACACTTTGGGCTTCAGACTTACGAGGTGAATATACATATATGAGTCATAAACGACTTTTATATCTTCAGCACCACCTTCAGAGACTTTTCGGTGCAGCTTTATGTGATTGTGGTGCTTTGAAAAGATTCTTCACATACATTTATCTTTTCTGGTGTCTCTTTGCTTTCCATTGACATCAAGCACCACAAACCAGTACACATCAGTAGTATTTTGGCGTATTTAAGCTGAGACTTATTTCTCACTGCTGGAGTTTTGCAGCTGCCGGAGCGTGAAGTTACCCGTCGGAGCTTCATCACATTCACACAATTAAAACACATTCACACCTGAGATCCACCTTCTTCCTCTGCCGGCCTCGAGTCCTAAATCTGCCTCTCTAACCTTTAGGCTACCACCACCCCCCCCATAAAGCCCCAGCAGAGGAATGTGAAAGCCAAATAAAAAGCGCTGAGGAATCAGCGAGGTGTGGGTTTGTGGGAGGAGGTGTGTACAAAAGGTTCACCCTGTTTTGGCCTAAAGATACACTCGGAGATATCCAGCGCCAGAGATTTCATCTCTTTCAAAGTAAATAAATGGAATTATGATGTTTTTCTTGGCCGTCCACATTGTTTATGAAAAAGCAGAGAGAGCAGTCCGTTCACACTTTAGGTGATAACTACAGTGGGCCTTTGTGAAGGCCGAGGGCTGGCACAGGAGCCACGGTTTACTTTGGAGGCTGAAATTGAGCTCAACTTTGTGTGCAAAGTTGTCAGGATTTGTACCTTGTTTACAGAGCGTAACCTGTTTGTGAACTTGTCCGTGTGCGCTTATCCATAGTGTGTAGCTGGCTTGTGTGTGTGTGTGTGTGTGTGTGTGGGTCAGCATTTGGCCCGTGTGAGTAGAAATTGTTTTTTTATTCAGAACTTTTTTAGTTTTAAGAGAAAACAAGCCAGACTCTGGCAGGAAGCTGGCTGAATGATGGATGTATTTCTGAAGCGGAACAGAAAAGGCCTCGAGTTGATACGATCACAAAGTGCTTACTACGAGTAATTCAGTAGTGATTCCAGTAGTTGTGTGTGTGTATATTTAGCCAGCAGAAGAAGCCAATAGTTGACTCAAACATCCAACTGTGATCTGAATTTATTCTGGCTGACTCAGCGCAAAGTTACATCTTTTTACCACAACAGTTTTTTTTCCTTTTCAGAGCTGAAATGGCTCCTTACAGACCAGACGGGTGCTACAGATCATCACAGAATATATGTGATGGATATAAGCTGCGTAGACCTACTGTAAGGAAGTTAAACGAGTTCTGATCTCTATTTCATACTGCTGTGAGAAAAATCTCCCTCAAACAACTGGATTTATTCAAGTTTCTCACCAAAAACGTATAATACGTTCTCACCAAAAATGTATAATACGTTCTCACCAAAAACGTATAATACGCTCATAATACGATGTGTTCAAGCTCTTCGCAGCAGAGCTTGAACACATCGTAATGGAACTTCCACACGTTAGCTGTTAGCACCAGGGCGGCTAACGCGACTAGCCCTTCTCTGACTAGAAAGCATTGATGCCCATCTCCAGATCACATGTTGTTTTCACTGAATATCAACCGGTAACGATCGGCGGTAAAACTTTATATTAACACTATGATGGTTAAACTGTATTTAAATGAACTAATCCGAGGTTCATCCTTCCAGGGACTCGACACCACGTTTACAGAGAACGTCTTTCATAAGAACTGACAGGTCAATAAAAGCAGAAATATCATCGGCTTCGTCATCAACCCACGGCTGCCAAAATATCCCCCCTCGCGTTGGCAGGCTCCTCTCCAAAACATCAGCGCCCGTCTTTAAGGAAAGGTGCTAATTTTATGACGCGGCGGATACCGTACGCCGAAAAACAGTTCAGCGCCGATACACCTGGAAGAAACAACTGGGGGTCGCTCTTCAGGTGTCGGTGACGGCGATGTGGGTGCAGGAGCAGCTTCCCACGTGTGTCACCCTGTTACTGGCTGCTGCCCACCTCAGTATTGTCTCTCAACACCCTGATGCACTGAGGTGTTTACTGACCGTCTTCACACGCGTATAGCTCACACTAATGCAGCACTATTATGAGCACACACTCACTGTTACAACTGATAATCTGATAAACTGACAAGTGTGCACTAATGCAGGTCACTCCACTGGTCGCTTGAGGTCTCGAAAAAACAAACTTCTCACTGGAATAACGACCAGTATTACTGCTTTTAATGCTGTGCAGCTAGAACCAAACATCTCAACACTCTTCTAACTTAAGTTTCAGGTGTTTTGCCAATTTTGTTTATTTTCTAGACAAAACAAAAACTAAAATCAGTGGATTTTAAAGAACCATATTGTTTTCAGGACTATTATAAACCAGCATGGGACACTAGAGATTCACACTTTAGGCTTTTATAAGGCGTTTTTTTTTTGTTTATGGCCAGGCAATTTAATGATATAATTAAATTTGAATTAATTTTGCAAATCGTAATTTTAAGGCTGCATTACAGTAGAGTGATTGTGATTTTACTTTACTGTTCTATTATTTGCCTTTATATTAGTCATTATATCCACAATACTGATTATTTACGTAAAATCTCATTTTGTAAATGAGATTTACAATAAAAGCCCAACAAATATAATATGTCAGGTAAGTATTTTGCATTTCCGTGCCGTTTATTCGTCATAAAATGTCAGATTAGTGAAGGCAGGTTGAGTGAGAAAGCGGTGGGGGGGTTTGTGGGACACATATATCCTGTATATATCCTGTCGTATCAGTCCGGTCGGTGGGGACGCCGTGGTTCTGCTGATGTCCGACCCGTTTGAAGTTCTATTTCAGCGCCCACTTGAAAGACTCTCTGTCACATGAATCAGGGCTGCAGCGGATGCCTGGCAGTGTTTTCTGTCAATCCCGAGGCCTCTGCCTACAGGCCCGCAACGATTTATTGGTGAAAAAAAGCTTCTATATTTGTAGTAGCAACCTTCTGCCTGGACCTCACCAGCTGATGTCAATTAATTATTTGTCGTCGTCCCCCCCCCCCCCACATGAATCTAATACTTTTTCTTCGTGCCAAAACTGCGAGCATGGAGAATCAAGATCCCCACACATAACCACGCTCATATAGATAGACGCTCACACACACACACACACACACACACACACACACACACACACAGATGCCTCTTACTGTCGGTCAGCGCGGAAAATCAGACACTCCATCCATCTGCTGGTGTTGTTCCTAGCAACCAAAGTTCTGTTGCTACAGTAAAGATCCCCCCCCCCCCCCCACGAACGTGTCAATCAAGCTGCAGCGACCTCATGCTTTGATTGTTTTGGGTCCCCCCCCCCCCCACTTGCTCTCGTTAACCTCATTAGAATGTTTGAGTTAATTCCCAGGTTGTGCTTTTGCCTCATGGAGTCTCGTTGTTGATCTGTTTACAGCTGACTGCTCTCATTACAACACGGCTGTGAGTCACAGCTGACTTCCTGGATGAATAATAGCTCGAGGACGGATCATGCTGCTAAATTAGCGTCCCAGTGAATCGATTAGAACATGCGAGTAACAAAAAACGTGAAAAGGTGCCGAGTCCACGTTGCACGTCATGGTGGGTAAAAAAACACCACATCTGTTTAGACAAATGTGTGATTTAGTGTTGTGGGTTTAAGGGAGAAAATCCAGGAAAACTTGATAAACCACACAAATCCACCATAACCACAGAAAGCCTGTGTAAACTAGAGTAATGCCCAAATGAAGTGTGAGAAAAAGGGGGAAAAGGAATGACTTTGTAATACCTTTAACGACACGGTTTACTCTGGGATGAGTGTCACGTTTCCGCGGAAATATTGCCGCGTCCGAAAAATGCGGGTCGGCATTTGTCTCATTTTGCACGCTGACTTACGCTTCGGTGTCACACTGGAAATAGTTACGCTTGGATTTCAAGCTGTCGCGCTGCTGCTCCGGCCTCCTTCCACCTCTGGTACGAGTGTTCTCTCTCTCGCTGTTTGTGTTTGTTAGAGGAGGATTCCTGAGGAGCAGTTCCTGCTTTCATTGGAGACGTGATGGTGTTTCACATCTCATTACATGCGTTCCATAGACTCTGTTTGTATTTTGCATGAGAAAAAAGTCAATACTTTACTCAAAGTACTGGTCTTAAGTGTTACTTTCAGTTACTTGTTTGTTTTTTTACTTCACTTTACTCCAGAGGAAAATATGGTACTTTTTATTATTTCTGGTTACCAGTTATTTTGCAGATTTAGATACTTTTTCAGATACCAACATATGATAATCTTATAATGATCTGCCAATAGATCCCCTAAATGCTTCACACTGTTCCTTTTAAGTTTAGGTAAATCATTTAAATACTTGGATGACTTTCTAGAATTCGGTGAACACGAACTTGTAAGTAGCTGATGTGAAGTGTTTGTTTTTTTGTTTTTTGTGTTCATGGCTTAAGGAGGCGGAATGGCAGCAGGTGTTTGAATCACAGTGACGTGGATGGATTTCTAGGAAGGCCCGACTGGCACCGCCCGGTCACTCCGGCATGACGAGAGCACGCCGACGAACCGCCGACCTGCAAACGACACGACCTTGCTCTCGGACGGCGGATGTAATGGAAAAGTTCTCACTGAAGCCTCCGCGGCCTCTGCGCTCCTCTTTGTAGCTTCGCGGAACCCCCGAATCGTAGCCGCTTCTATAAAACCGGTCTTTAAACGCGACGCGGGCAGCAGGTGGGAGCTCCGTGCCACGGCAGGAATGCCGGGCGAAGGACTCTGTAGGGGGGCTTAGAGATGCCCACTTGGCACTGCGGGAGGAGACCTCTACGTGGTTTTTTTTGCCCTTTAAGGCTGCACGGCCAGTGAGAACCCAGTGAGAACCCCCCCCCCCCCCCCCCCACATGTGAACCTGTCACTCTTTGCGGATCTGGAGGCTCGGCGGAGGGGGTTGTGTGGATTTAGACCATTAGTTCTGGGCTCACACTCACATGTGTGCAGAGAGAGTCACCGAGGTCTTTCTGCTAATTATAGGCCGAAATCTGACGGAGAAAAAAATGAGAGGGAAAAGGGACAGCTGCAAGGGTCCATGTGGACGACGGAGGGGAAGAAGAGAAGGGAGAGGAGGAGGAGGAGGGTTTTTGATTTCTCACTAAATCCTTAAACCCCCTCCTTAAACCCTAAAAACTCAAATTCAATCATCTTGGTGTCCTTCTCGCTTTCTTATCCCCTCTCAACACAACCCTCCCTCGTCCTCTCTCTCAGACGAGAGGTCAGGGGTCAGTCCCCGATGGGATCGCCCAGGCTTCCACAGGACGTCCCATCTTTTCCCCTAACTAATGCCATTTCCTACGGGGAGCTGAGCCAGCAAGCTAGAGACCTCCACTGTGTGAATGATCAAACACACACACCAACACCTGTGAGGACACGAAGAGACGAGCATGCTGTCTTCATCACATAGCACTGAAATGATTGAACCACATGTCTCTGATGGTACTTAAAGGTGAAATCGTGTTTTCTTTGTCACATGGATATCCACTCCAGTTGTCATTTTATTCCTGCAACAATTGAGTCATCACTCAGGAAGACTTCTTTCGGCTTAATTTAACTCGAAGCGGGCAACCGCACCGAGACTCCAGACCCTCAGGGGCCCCCCAAAGGTCCCGTGTTTATAGTAATGTGATTAAGTGCACATTTTCTGAATAAATAACACATCAAGTTTATGACTACCAGACCAAAATGATAAAAACTCTTTTTTTCTTGCATCAGTCGCCAACATGAACTTTTATATTATTTGGTTTCTGTTCCAAATTCATCTGAACTGTGACTGTTTATTGGGCCATGTGTCAAAAGGTAAAGGTGCATATTCCTAAATAACGTATTTAACTAAGTGACGACTAACAGGGTCAAATTGACCTTTGACTTCTGACTCGAGCATCAATCCGGCCGTGACTACTTTGGCTAGAAAATTATTAAATATTGCAATAAATTTAAGTTCCTGATTTGCAAAAAACAGGTATGTAGAGAAAATTCAATAAAGAATGGGGCGATAAGATGATAAAGGTGTTAATTCTTCCAACTGAACAGGTGCAGTAAGACTGATAGGAGGGTCAGAGAGATGTCAAACATTAAGAATGTCTTGGTTTTTACCACAGACCGTATAAGAAGTGGACGTAGTCATCATGACGTCATTGGTTTGTGGACTGATGTTTTGAAGCCTTGAGTTCGGCGTTTTGGCCGTCGCCATCTTGTTTTTATGCAACCAGTGATCAAATAAAAAATAAAACACGTCACACACTTCCCACAAACAATCAAAAAGCCTGCTTAGTGCTGGAGACTGTGACTCATCTCATCCTTCATATAAGATCATTATCTTTGCTACAGGGGTTTCCGTGAGAATGTCGTGAGCTCTCCTCGGGGTCTTACGGCCGAGGCACAGTAGCCGAGTCCAGCTTGTTTCCCTCCTCCCGTCTGATTGACAGGTGTCCAACAATCCCCCTGGCTTTGCGCCGGAGATCCCCCCCGAAGAGGCCGGGCGGAGGCTGACCTTGCCCGGCTCATCAATAGCATTCATTGCTCCCAGGCTGCATGTGACAGGTGCTCGAGCCCCAAAAACCTCTGCACCTCCTGCCCGTTTTTATTGGTCCTTCTGCCTCCCCCCCCCCCTCATCCCCGTTTCCTCCAGGGACATTTGGGAGCGAGGCTCAGGTCTCCTCCGGCTCAAATTAAATGCCTGTGGTTAATTAGCTGAGGTTGCTATTACCAGCAGAGGTGGAAACCCTTTACCAGTGCGCCCGGGCCTGGGAACACTGGGAGCTGTGTGGCCTCCCCTCTGGAACAAGACAGAATTAGTAGGTTTTAAAAAAAAATTCTGCCTCCAAACTTTTCACTTCCTCCCTCATCTTGAGTCAAACGCATCAGCCTCTGCTGCAGGCTGCAGAAGAAGACTCACATCCCCCCCCTAGTGGCTGTCAGTGTCCATGCATCCCTTCAACACCACTGATAGTCTGCAAAGACAGTAAAGGAGGTTTAGAAATGCTGCAACGTTGGAACTCAATTTAATTTAATTTGAATTAGCACCGTTATTAAACGCAGTACTTTCATTGCATAATTTTGTATCAAATATTATTTAGACTTTGGGACATTGAAACTAACAATTAAAACAAGATATAATATTACAGTGTGTAAATATATATGCATATGGTAGCAGTATACTAATTACACACACACACACACACACACACATATATTACTATCGGTGTTATTATTTAATGAAAAGAAAAGAGTTATGGTCATTATAATGACAAACGTTCTCAAAACAACGACTTAGAATCTCAAAACAATGACGTAATGACTCTAAATACTGACTGAGGTTCTCAAAATAAAGGCTTAGTATCGTGAAATAATAGGATTTACAACAAAACTTCAACCTCTTAAATCAGTGTACAGGAATCTCAGTAATCTCACGTGTTCCTGCAGAATGTCACATTGTTTTGGTATCTTTTATGGTGTGAATTATTCATTCCTGTGTGTTCTGCAGGCTCAGGATGTCAATTTATAATGATGATCACTGCTGTCAAGTCTGCATGTATCCAGATGTGTGTGTGTGTGTGTGTGTGTGTGTGTGTGTGTGTGTGTGTGTGGATCCTGCCCAGCCTCAGAGCTGTTCAACCTAACAATCCACCGTCTTCCTGGAAAGTTGTTCAACATCTTCGTCTTTCCAGGTTGCTCCGACATCTCAACTTGTTCTTCCTTCTCTTCGTTTTGTCCTTTTCCAACTTTTCTCTGCGTCTCTGCTGAGAACATGTTGTTTGATTTAGCCTGGAAACCCCCCCCCACAGAGAGGGGGATTCACTAATGAGATGAACTGATACCTTGGCATGAGGTCAAACTCTGCATGCAATAGTGTGTGTCTGTGTGTGTGCATGCATCCTAATCTTTAAAGAACTTCGGTATTTCAGGGCTCGAAGAGGAAGAGACGCTCAACGATCAACCGCTTCATGGCCATCAGTGGCAACGTCTTAACATAATACATGTATGGAAGAAGGGGGAATAACAAACACACAGTAAACCTGCACCCTAAAACACATATTTTAGTTTATGTGAGGGATATTTCAATATTGCTGTTAAAGATGTTGATTGTCATCCTGGTGATGCATGTTTAGTTAATATAAAAGCACATAAAATATAATCAAATAAATTATAACAAATTATAAGAAGCAATACAAATATCCATTTATATTTAATTAAATTGCATTCATCGGATATAATTCTGCATTCGAGACACACTCTCGTTTCCTTCGTCTCCTGTCTGATGCTTATTCGCTCTCTTTGTTAAATTAGTGTAAAATCGCTCATTAATAATGAGTAAAGCTGCATAAAAACGTTCAGTTCATTGTGTTCTAGAAGTTATTTCAGATAAATCAACCAGCTGATTACTGATTATGATTATGATTATGATTTGGGTGAACTGAACCTTTAACTCTGCCGACAGGATTCATTGTGGAAGAGATGTTTTCCCATGATGCATTTCACCTCTCTACATCTCTTGTCCTGCAGCCTTGTCGTGTTCAAAGCGATGCGGTGCATTTACATATCTTGTTTATTATTCAGTGACACACCGTGACACACGACGGTATGTTTCAAGTTTCTTTCTTTTTTTTGAATTCCTCCAGCGTCTCCCTTGTTTGTGTGCAGCCGGTTTGGTCCCGCGTGAGAAGTCATTAACGCCGGTATTCCTAACCCAGATGAAGGGCCACGGGGCCGCCCGACACCTCCCGGGGCCTCCTGAGGGACCAGAGCCCAGCGAAACCGTCACATGACCGGCAGGCATTAACTCCTAACACCTGTGGGAAGGAACAGAACAGCGTTGGCCAGCTCGCGAGTGGTTAAATGTGAGGGGCGATAAGTCTTGTGACTTTGTGCTGATCAGCGGCATTCCCTTCCTCTTACATGTGGTTTGTGTTGTCGCGTTACGAGAACTAAAACCAGCAAAATCACAGTGAGTCCGTTAAGTTTAAAGTGCTTTTGAGTTGAGCTCAATGCAGGTAAAGAACAAGTTAAGAATTGAACGTGCTTCACTGGGATCTGATTGTTGGATAATGGGCCTAACGTCCCGATCATTTGGTGTTGAGGCTCGTGCACGTGTAGTCTGAAGTGTGTCTTTGCAATTCAGAGTTGCAGTGAAATGTGAAGGAGAGCAACAGGGCGTTCAGTCTCTAACGTGTTAATGGCGGAGCTCTGTGGGGAATGTACTGTGAGGCAATCAAAGGATTTATTCACCACATTTATAATAAAACATATTTCCTCAGTTACTCCGAGTGATCTCTGTCCAGATAATCTTTCCTCCAGTGCAGTGTTTCTGTGTGTCCTTTCCAGAAACTGTATTTATTGGTATTGACCATAGACTGTATATAAGAATTGGACGTAGTCATCGTGACGTCTCCCATTAGTCGTTTTAAAGCCTCGAGTTTGGAGATTTCGCCGCCGACATTTTGGAAGGTTACCCCAAGCCACGTGATATTTGACTTGCCCCTGGCAAGCAGACAAGTGTGTTCACTGTGATGTGTTTTATCGTAAAATCTTCCACTGAGCCCAAAGAACTACAGAAATGTCAGCCAGCTCTGACTACTCAGCCTGTGGAAACCATGTTAGGATGTCTCCTTTGGATCGGGAGGAGCTTTGTTGAGGCCTGATGCATGGAGCCTGATGCATGGAGCCTGATGCATGGAGCCTGATGCATGGAGCCCGATGCATGGGGCCCGATGCATGGAGCCCGATGCATGGAGCCCGATGCATGGAGCCCGATGCATGGAGCCCGATGCATGGGGCCCGATGCATGGGGCCCGATGCATGGGGCCCGATGCATGGGGCCCGATGCATGGGGCCCGATGCATGGGGCCCGATGCATGGGGCCCGATGCATGGGGCCCGATGCATGGAGCCCGATGCATGGGGCCCGATGCATGGGGCCCGATGCATGGGGCCCGATGCATGGGGCCCGATGCATGGAGCCCGATGCATGGAGCCCGATGCATGGAGCCCGATGCATGGAGCCCGATGCATGGAGCCCGATGCATGGAGCCCGATGCATGGAGCCCGATGCATGGGGCCCGATGCATGGAGCTTAAAAGATGTGCGTATTAACAGGGAGGGTGTAATGAAAGATGCTGTTGAAGTTGCATCATGGGAAATGTAGGATCTAGTGTTTTTTTGGGGAGATTGATGATTACTGGAGACTGGAAATCTAAATATCTGTCACTGTGCTGGATGGATTTTGATGATTCTTTGTTTAATCTTGTTTTGAGAGTGAATCAGCTTTCATTCAACTCTTCAGATACAAATTCACATTAAGATCAAAAAGCCTGGACGTTGTCCTCCGAACCACCACATTGCCTCATGTACCCTATATTTTATTATGTGTGTGCTGTTATTAGAGCCTGAACTCTCTGGACCCCTTGCTGTCGATTAGATTATTAGATTATAGATAATTACATCAATATATTTGACCAGGAGAAAGACGGGTGGAATCTGTTTCTCTGCCGCTAGCATGTTTCCACTTTCTGCCTTTTTAAAATCCCACAGGAGTAAAGCAGCGTGTGTGTGTGTGTGTGTGTGTGTGTGTGTGTGTGTGTGTGTGTGTGTGTGTGTGTTGCATACATTCCTACATGTGTGTTACGGTACTACACATGCACATTGTGTCTGTGAGAGTGTGCTTGTGTTTCTGTGTGAGAGGTGCTGAGCTCTCCTCAGCTCATTAGGGACTCTCTGCTGGGAAGCTAACGGCTAATGTGTCCTCATTGAGCTATATTACGCGTGCAGAAGGCCTTCATCCAAAAACCACTCGCTCTCACTCAGAGCACGTCAACTAGAAGCACATGTGTGTGTGTGTGTTTATGAGTGTGTGTGTGTGTGTGTGTGTGTGTTGACTGATTCATACTGCAGCGCTGCTCTCTGTGAGTTTTGGTTTGAGCTGGAAGAATAAGTGAAAAGAAGGAAAACATTGGTCAGGAACTGGTTTTTAAAAGCGATGATCCACAAGCAGCATTTTGAAACCAGAACAAAAGGCAGTTATGACGACAATAGGACCTTTAATTCTTTAGTATATTAGCTTCACCGAAGACATTTTGTAATTTTCCCTTTTATCTATGAGATCCATATCTTTAATCATTAGACAGATTTCATAATGATAACATCTTAATCTCATAATTAATGAAATCTAAAGTTTCAATATGTCTTTATTTTATTAATTGTCCCTTTGCTAAGTCTTAAGTGTTCAGGTGTCTTCAGTCTTAAGTGGTAGATTGTATCTGAATGCATGACTTGGTGTGTGTGTGTGTGTGTGTGTGTGTGTGTGTGTGTGTGTTTTGTCCATGCATGTAGTGCGAGTAGTGTGTGAGCGATTTGCACCAAAGAGTCACTCAGCAGTAGTGAAGAATGAAATGTGACGGGTCCGTCCGCAGGAGCCTAAATCCAAACTCCATCTGCCTCTGTGGCCTCTGTGCACCCCCGACACACACACACACACACACACACACACACACACACACACACACACACACACACACACCTTCTCTCACAACTCCTATTCCTACCCAACCAGTTCTCCTCCATCCACATCCTTTCTTCTTCTCTCTCCTCCTCCACCTCACGTTCACACTCTTTACTCAGTCTGCTTTTAGTTGCTCAGGTTGCTTTGTTTCGTCTTTTGTTGCACCTCCAAAAACTATGAAACTAAGTCCTAAAATTGTGATTTGGTTTAGTTTAATATCTATTTAAACATCTAAGACATTTAAAATGTTGCACAACTAAAAAGTGTCTTCCCATCAGCTGCTGATGCAAAGAGAGCAGAGGATTCCTCATCATCCTGCAGGGATTAGTAGGCATAGTTACGCCCATAATCACACACTCACTCACACTAACACGTCCTCTCAAACACACATTTGCTCCCAAGCATTCTGTTCACTTGCACATTCTCTTAAACACAGGGGCAAACACATGCTGCCACACACACACACACACACACACACACACACACACACACACACACACACAGACGTGAGAGGTTTGAGAGGCGGCCAGGCCGTGAGCGCTGCGAGGCCACATGATGGTTGGAGGGAGATTTGAGAAGGCTTATCTGAAGCTTGATAGAGCAGCAGACTGCAGCTGTGCTGAAATGATTTATTTCAGCAGAAACACACACACACACACACACATCCACACAGACGTGTGAAACACAAGTGCAGAATTGCATATGACACGAATACTTAGCTGTAAAATCAATTTGCACATTTGTCTGTGACGGAAACCTTAATGATGTAAGCAGATTATTACCTTTTGTTGTGGACAAGAAGCGCTCACTGTGCTCTGCAGATGTTCACTGCTCCGCATCTCAAAACCTACAGCATAGATAGTGTCGTTTCTACGTTTCGTCATTTACATTACATAAATGAAGTTTGACCCATCATAAGCATGTTTAGGAGCAATTTCGGGGGTTCAGTATCTCGCTCAAGGACGCTTTGACTCTCTTTGGACCCACTCTACCAAACATTCATGTTGCGTTTGAGAACGTACGGCAAGTTTACGCTGATAAAGTGGCAGAAAGTCCATAAAGAAAAGCTGTCCCCACCTTGGTTTGGAGGAAGTTGACTCACCTGCACAGAATCCTGACTAGGGATGGGCATCGATGCTAGTACTCTTATCGATACCGATTATTGGTTAGGTTCCTTGTCAATACTCTAAAAAAAGACAATTAATTAGGAGAAGAATCAATATTTCTTTATTATTCTCGTATGTAAACAAATAGTCTTTCGTTAGCAGCATTTAGCATAGTTAGCAGTTTCATTTATGATCCTGTTCTTGTGATCAAACTCGGTATGACATCACTAACGTATGACATCACTGACGTATGACATCACTGCCGTTACCTGACGGCTGCTCCACAAACAGATGTTCTGCTTGTTGGTCACGTGTTGTGATGAACTGACTTGTGAGGGTTTTATTGTGTTTGAGACGACCAGAGTTCTACGACGTTTCCTTCTCTCCGATCACGACGTGAGTCTCACGCTGTGAAGAAGTTCATGGAGAGCTTTTTGTGGTTTGAACTGTGTAGACACTCAACCGTATGTTTGCATTGAATAACATGAAACCAACCCATATGTCTTTAAAGATCTCTGCTGACATGAACTTCCACCATCTAGCCTCCACTGAACAGCTAACCGCTCCGTATCTGCATCCGTCTGTTCTTCTGTTTAACGGAGGTCACACAGTTCACCACAGAAAATGAAATCCGATAGCTCGAGATGTCTTTTGAGAAGCATCCTGACGCCAGGTGCGAACTGTAATCGGCGTTAAGTGGATCTCGACACAATCTGGACCCACGGTATCTGGACACAGGATACCAGGTCTGAGCAGCAGTCGGTCCGTCGGGGGGGACGATGTAGTCCTGGCAGAAGAGACGGAGCGAGGTGGTGATGCTGTCAGCGCACTGAGATCTGTCGCGTTCACGCCACTTTCACACCACATCCACACTTTCTCAGATAGCCAGATGTCATTTTGTGAGAGGCCTTTCACCACCTCGCTAACGCTAACGCTAACGCAGACGCTCCCGAAGATCCGCTGAGAACAAACTGTACTCACAGCCTTTATGATCAAATCTCTAAAAATCATATTGGTTAAATCTCTTGTCGTGCTTTTGGGTCGGTGCCAGACAGGAACAGAGATTAAGAGAATCCATGGAGTACATTTAAAACGAGA
Source organism: Leptoclinus maculatus (assembly GCA_032191485.1). Taxonomy (NCBI): domain Eukaryota; kingdom Metazoa; phylum Chordata; class Actinopteri; order Perciformes; family Stichaeidae; genus Leptoclinus; species Leptoclinus maculatus. Next base: position 1,283,124 of record JAVDOI010000039.1, on the reverse strand, counting down.
GTTGGTAAACACGAGCTCCAAGAGCTCTTAGAAACCTTTTAGAGGAGCAACGGATCATAAAAGTCACGGTTCGGATCAGCACGTTGATGATCCATATTAACAGATACAGATCCCTTTGTTGTTTGATTATAGCAGCTGGTCTACAAGGAAGTGATGAAGGCCGTCCTGGCCACAGTCAAAACCATAACTGTGGTCAAATAGTAAAAACAAAGTCTTTTCCTTGACCTCGATGGAAAATATGATGAGGTCAAGGAAAAGATGGGAAGGAGAGTTCATAAGGAGTTAGGAAAAGACAAGTGTGGTGCCAACTACAGCATTTTTAAAGCAACTTTATTTATAAAAAAATAGAAAATGATTGACAAACTCAACGCTAGGAATGTCCCCATAACCCGCTTCATAACCCGCTTCATAACCCGGTTCATAACCCGGTTCATAACCCGGAGTATCGATGCGGTCCTGCGTTATCGGTTCTGCTATCGGTACTTTCTTAGTTCCTGAGGGAGACGTCCTCGTCTCAAACGTCCTACTTTTAGTGTCCTACTCAGGAAATCTGGCTAGAAATGTTTTTTTAGTCCTTAGTGTTATAATATCTCTGATTTCAAACACAAAGTCAGGGATGTGGACATGTGATCATATGAGAGACTTATTTCTGCACAAACATCATGAGTTTTAATGAAATGCTTTATGTCTATCGTCCTTTTTGTTGCTATTCTTCCCTCTATGAATGCAGTCGATACATATTTATATTTTTAAAAAGTGAGCGACTTGAATCTCAATTACATCTTTGACTCTGAGCGTGTGAAGGAACTCCACAGAAGTGGGTGTTTGTGTCTCTGCAGTTGTTCCGCTGAGGTCAATGATCATGAATGGCGTGATGGGGCTGCGCCGTGCGCTCTCTTGGCACTTGTAAAGGTGAGCGTTGGATATATATATATATATAAATAACTCTCAGGCCCGGGTCCCCACAGGGCAGCGTGGTCTGCAGTTGGCTGGGGTTTGGGTTACGAGGGGCTTAAAGTGTAAGTTAATAGAAAGTGTACAGTGGCACAGAGAGGAGCTGACGCGATGCACTTTTCTATTTTCACTCCCCCCCCCCCCCCCCCCTCCGACCTTTCGGATGGAGCGAAAGGGTTTTCTCCCTGATGCCGTTAGCAGATGCATGCGCGTTATTGCGGAGAGGGGAATTGGACATTCTCCATATATACTGCGCTATAAATATCCCCGTGACGTTTATTGTACTCGCTAGGGTTCAGGTGCTAAAGCGCTCGGATCTCACTCCATCCTTTTGTCTTTATTCGTTGTTGTTGTTGTCGGAGAGTTAAGTCACTTCTGGGTTGTTGAGATTATGTGAGTCGGTGTTGGGAACCGAGAGGGAGAGAACCGACTTGAGGGGCTTGAAAAAAAGATGGAGAGGAATCAGAAGTAGGAGTCAAAACGTTACTAAGCTACTAACCTCATGGCTGGTTGAGCTCAGGCAGACGGAGGGCAACACTTTGTCTTCCTGTCACAACAACACAACATGGAATTCATTTGCAATGAAACCTTGTTCAGTTCACGTGTATAGACAATTTTAATTACTTAATATTAGGAAAACTGTCATCGTATGAAGAACACACCACCACAATTTATTTTAATGCAAATTGTGTTAACTGAGAAAAGAGCAAAGGTGTTCCTCTTTAAAGTCTGATGCCTCATAGCGCTGCTCCACAGGTTACCTTAAACACTTCAAGGTTAAGAGTTGTACCCAACAGTTCGACGCTTCATTCACGACATTGACATTTGAATGATGCACAGCTTTGTTGTTGTTGTTGTTGTTGTTGTTGTTGTTGTTGTTGTTGCATACACTCGGTTTAATATCTCCGGACAGAAGCAGCTTTTCCTCCCGTCTCCAGAGGACAACATGTCCGTCCCTCTGCCGTCCTCACACAGAACCTGTGAAAGATTGACCGATAGTATAACATGGTTAACTTCACCACTAATCCTCTCACCCCCCCCCCCCTGAAAATGAGATTAAGGCTTCTCCTAGCATTTCACTAAGTATGCACATATTCACTATATAGGTTCTTCATCCAAGAATATCCGCCAGCAGATCGCTACCTAATTGAGTGTGACTTCTGGCTGTGGTGAGGGACACTCTATATGAGGTGCACTGATCAAGTGAGCGTGACTGTATGTGTCTGCACACACTCCTGTGTAAACTGTGTGTGTGTTCGTCTGGTGTGCACATTAGGAAGAGACACTGATATCGCTGATTAATGTCCTGGAAACTTACAGGACTTAATGAGTCAGAAATCATGTAATAATTATACTTTTTATGAATAGTTATTTTAAGAAATGCAGATTTCTCGTGGCCGATGATTCCAGATGATCCTTCACTCATTAATAAAGGGGCCGCGGGCCGGGTTCCCGACCAAGACGGTGTCCTACAATCAATAAATTGTTGAGAATTATTATATTTCAACCAGGTTCTGAAAAGTGAAGCCGATGCTTCATGTGTTAAACCTGCATTCTCTCTAGTGTCCACCAGGGGGCGACTCCTCTGGTTCTATAGAAGTCTATAGAAAATGACTCTACTTCTCTCTTGATTTATTACCTCAGTAAACATTGTAAACATGAGTTTATGGTCTCAATCTCTAGTTTCAAGTCTTCTTCAATACAGCATGATGTTCATTTAGTACATTATGGTCCATTTAGAGTCAAACAGACCATAAAGCAGGGGATGCTTTAGGGGCGGGGCTACACAGTGATTGACAGGTCTCTACCAGAGACATATACGGCGTCTCTACGTCACTCCTCCTCAGTCCAGATATGGTCACTTCTTTCATTGGTTGCAAAAAAAACAAGATGGCGACGGCCAAAATACCGACCAAGAGGATTCAAAACGTCCAATGAGTGACATCACCCTATATGTGGCCAGTCTGACTGTATTATTAAAGCCAACATTATAGTTGTATGAGGATACGTTGCCGGGGTACTAGAGCGGTCCACTTGCTGAGCTGGTCTTCTCTTTCTCGAAGCTCCACTTTGTGATGCACTCTGATGGAAATGTTCTCCACCTTTACGAGGTTTTATTTCACATGATATCACAGCTGAGTGTCACCGCGTGGACCTGGATCCACCCACCAAAAACCTGTTTTATGGAGCTAAAATGGAGGGCCCCTCTTCAGATGGTCTGAATTACCTCACTGCATGGCTTAGGGTCCCCTTGAGATTCAGAGCAAGCATGAGTTGTGTGCAGGTTTTGTGTGGTCCTAACCTCTTACCGTCATTTCTCTCCCCTCTCCTCTCAGATATCAGTCCTCTCTCTCTCGTTAGAACCAGAGATTTGTTTCTCATTTTTCATCTTCTCACTGGATATTCTCTTTCTCTCTCTCTCTCTCTCTCTCCTCCCCGTTCCTCACGTTCTCCCTTTTCATTTCACTCTCTTCCACAGACGTGTTTGCAATATTCGTCTTGACAGATTGCATTTTTCAAAGAGGATGAGAAGCAAGAAACCTGATAGCAGAACTTCCTTTTGGCTCCTTCGCCGTCCAGGTTTTTTCCTGTAACCGAAAAAGACGGAAACTCCCTGATTTAAAAGAAAAGTCCTTTGATGACAGAGATGTACTCATAATAAGGAATGTGAGCATCAGAGGAGCTGCAGCACGTGTCCACCACCTGTTCCCTGTAGCCGGCCCAACCTGAGGCTTCTTAAAAGGCCCCTCAGTGTAACACAATCACACTCTGCACTGTCAAACACATTATATCTGTGTTCTCTCAGCTACGTGATGCAGCACGCTTCTAACTTCTGCTGACTGTTTGCAGCAAAGTGCAACGTGATATAAAAGAACGGCTACAGTGTTACTATAGCGTGTCCTTCGTTAGATAAATATTGTTTTCTCGAGCTGCCATAGACTGTATGTAAACGGATAAACAGAAGTGACCATATCTGGACTGAGGAGTGACGTAGAGACGCCGTATACGTCTCTGGTAGAGACCTGTCAATCACTGTGTAGCCCCGCCCCTAAAGCATCCCCTGCTTTATGGTCTGTTTGACTCTAAATGGACCATAATGTACTAAATGAACATCATGCTGTATTGAAGAAGACTTGAAACTAGAGATTGAGACCATAAACTCATGTTTACAATGTTTACTGAGGTAATAAATCAAGAGAGAAGTAGAGTCATTTTCTCATAGACTTCTATAGAACCAGAGGAGTCGCCCCCTGGTGGACACTAGAGAGAATGCAGCTTTAACACATGAAGCTTTGGCTTCACTAGGGTATGCAGCCTGGTAGCTGCTCAGATTTAGAGGCTATCTCTCCTCATGCTAACGACTCAGTTCTTCTTTTATTCTTTCCAAGCAAACAAACAAAAAACAAATTACTTTCTAAACCGTTGGGAAAGCAAGTTTAAAGTTGTCTCTTGTGAAGAAATTTTGCAATATTTGGGACATTGATTATGCTAATGATCTACTCTAATGAACGCGCGCCTCCTCAAAAACAGGTGACATTCATCACGAGCGTTTTACAACAAGTTTTGTCAGTTTAGAGCATTTTAGAGAATCTTTCTTAAATAGAGAACAGATCACATATCAGCTTCTTCCACAAGGAAAACAAAAAATGTCATATTTGTGTTTTTTAAAGGCCGGTTCCCAAACACAGAACATTAAACGGTGTTACAATAACAACATAAGGCTACTGAAGCACATGTAGCTGTTCTCTAATAGTCTCCTAATGTCTTCTACAGCTAGATTCCTTATAAGTCAATTAGAGGTCATGTAACTGGCCTTCTTTTTAAAGATTGATTTCATGTTGTGGGTTAAAGGAAAATCGTGTTAACAAGCCCCGAGCTGACTCAGCCGGCCGGCCGGCCGTCCCTCAGCTCTTGTCAACGGACTTTACAGACCCACAAAGACGAATCTGTGAGGGGGCGCGGCGGAGCAGATGTAGAGGTCTGGAGGTTTAATGGGAGGAAGCAGCCCTAATATTCCTTCAGTGCAAATGTTCCAGTCTTTCAGCATGTGATGCTATCGGAGGTCAGTCGTCAAATACTAGGAGAGGTGTGTTTAGTTTGGTTGCTAAGATGATCTTTCTCAACACCTCTTACCTGCAGTTAAAACAGTTCACATGATTCTACAACCATCAACACAGAGACTGAAGCTAAAGTATGAATTCATTGAACACATTTAAACACCTCCGTGTGCAGACATCATGACTTTTTACCTTATCTGACTAAAAAGAGCTCACAAATCATCCCATTTACCATCTTATCTGTTTACGATCAGAGGAGAGAAACTACTTTCATCGCTGTCCTTTCACCTCTTTCCACAGTCTCGTAACAGTTTGCACCCAAATTCATGTGGCACAAGTGTGAAAGACCCATATTGTTAATGATATAGAAGTCTGTATTCTTAATTAACAAGTGCAAATGTGTTTTTATTGGTTCTTCTACAACTTAATTTTCATTTCTGTGGCTTGTTTTTTGTGCTCAATGAGCCGCAGGACGAAGGAGAATCGGTTGTTTGTTGCATGTTCTATACCATCTTTATCAATTATTTATCCTATATTCTTATTTTCTCTGCGTACTCGCCCTGTTAATCCTTTTTCTATCGGCTCTTGCATTAATTCTTTAACTGGAATCATCAGATCTGTCGACCAAAACCAGTCAAATGCCTTCAAAGGCCCTCAGCCTTTATCACAGCGGGCTTCATATCAACCTCGTAACGTTGTGCACGATTCAATTCTAGTTTTATTTCTAGTGCGTGTATAAAGAAACAAGTTGAAAATCTGGCAATAATGTCTGTTTTTACAGCTTCTGAATACGATAAATGGTGTAATTTAAACCAGCTGCTTTTGGTAATTTGTGTCGTGATAATAATGAAATAATATAAAATCTTTTAAAATCCATTTCTGTAAGTATACATTTGACTGAATATGCTTTTATGATCTTTCTGTCGTAATGAATACTTCCTCTGCTCCGCATATATTTGTGTGAGAAAATGATTAACGATTTGTGTTTTCGCCTCATTAAAACGGAGCAGATGTAATTTCATGAGAACCTGCGGGACAGAAACACGGGACGGCCTCTTCACGGGTTTCCACGCAAACCGTCCAGAATGTAACCGAGCCTCGTCTTCACGGCCGCGCAGTGTGATTCACTCTCACAGTGGCCGAATATAAACCTGCAAGCCGAGAGGCTCCTTTTGTGAGCCGCACTGACATCACATTAAAATAAAGCAGACGCCTTATAAATAGAAGAGAGATGTTGAGTATTTATTCACCGACGTGTTCCTGGCTGTGTGTTTGCTGGGTTTCGTGTTTCAGGTGTTTATGTGAAGACAAGGCCTGACTTCGACATATACCACATGAACTAAACTTAGATCTCTGCATAGTGTGTGTGTCGTTTGTTTTATTTTGTAGGATTAATGAGAAGCGAATGAGTATCAACATGTGTGCGACCTGTGTGTGTGTGTGTGGCTGTGTTTTACGTTTTTACTCACAGAAATGAGTGATTGTTAGCTTCTGAAGCAGCATGTGTGTGTGTGTGTGTGTGTGTGTGTGTGTGTGTGCAGGTCCGTAGTGAACTATGGGGGGTCAAGGGTGGGTCGGCTGGTTGTCTGCTCCAGAATGTATTTGCATGTGAAACTCCAAGGTCAGGACTAATGTTTTTCTCTCCGGCCGTGTCCCTGAGGGGGGCAGAGAGATTAGCTTGTCGTATTTTAACCTGTCAAACGTTTAAAAAAGCGCCGGTGAGCACCGGTCAGAGATGCATGCGGGTCTCCCGAGGTCGCAGCTGCCCGTCACTGAAACACGAAGTAAACCCTGTGACACCCACCTTTTAAAACACGATATTTGCTGATGTGGTACCGACCGACCTTTAGAGAAATGATATTTAAAATATTTATTTGACCAACCAGTGAGAGCAGTTAGTGCAGCATCAAGGACACGCACGTTTACGCTCGGTTGAGGGTGTGCAGGTCAAATACCCGGAATTGAACCCCCGGTGTTTGCAATGTACGAGACATGTTCTCCCTTTTTGTCATCTGTGCACGCCGGCCATGATTTATTGAGTAAAAAGTAGTCAGACACTGAAACCTGAGACACGTCGACCTCCGATGCTGACTTGAGGCTCCAAAAGCGAGTCAATCCTCATAGACCTCCGTGTTAAAATAAATAACTTTACAGCAGAATTAAACATGTTTACAGTCTGGTACAAAAACTATTTTGACCACCAGGGGGCGACTCCTCTGGTTGTATAGAAGTCTATGGAAAATGACTCTACTTCTCTCTTGATTTATTACCTCAGTAAACATTGTAAACATGAGTTTATGGTCTCAATCTCTAGTTTCAAGTCTTCTTCAATACAGCATGATGTTCATTTAGTACATTATGGTCCATTTAGAGTCAAACAGACCATAAAGCAGGGGATGCTTTAGGGGCGGGGCTTACTGTGATTGACAGGTCTCTACCAGAGGGGTGTAATCTGAGCAAAGTCCAGTTTAAGTATGGAGATCAGCAGCTCCTTAGCATCACATCGGATGTCATCGACTTCTGCTTCCGTCACCGGTTTTAGCAACGCGTTCAACATTTGTGAAACTTCAGAGGGTGACAGATTTGAATCCAGTCCAGCAGGCAGATTCTTTCCTCACACTTCAGTCATGTGTTCTCCATGTGTTTTTCTGCCAGGAATTTATTTGCATCCACAAAAAAAAACAATGAAGCCAGAGACAACAGAACAAGGACGATATTTAAAGGGAAAATCAAGCGCCTTAACTGTTCTTCCTAGAGGGGAACGTGGTGAACTTGATGGTGCAATACCTTCAAAAAGTAATGCGCCGTATTTCCTAGATATCCCACGTTACTATATTTTGTGTGCTATCCACGTAATCTTGAACGAGAAAGTAAAAAGACAAAAGAGTAAGTCAGGGGAGGTGGAGACCAGGAGACCACTGTTCGTTCCCCGTGTGAAACAGGAAGTCAATGTTAATGTTTCTGTCACGTAACCTGCGTACTTCAGTAACAGAACGTGGTTATTTAACCCAAACGATGAGCTTTCACTAAACTTAACTAAGTATTTCACAACCTTTTCCTAAACCTAACTGAGTTTCCTATGAAGACGGAAGTTTATTTAAAAAAAGACTGTATGCATTTATTGAGACGAAATTGAGACATGTTGCTGTCTTTGGTAGGAAATCACACCAAAAGTACTTTATTGCTTTGTTTACCTCGATGCTTGACGAAGATGCTCCAGATGTTTCCCCCTGCTGCGTTAAAATAAACCCCCCCAAAGAGTGAATGAGTGACCAATGAAAGAAGAGGACGGTGGAGGGAAGTGTAGTGGTGGGAAGACAGAAAAAAGAGAGAGGAAGCAACATTTAAAAGGAACCAGGTAATAATTTTAGATGTCTACCTGGGGAAAATCCGACGTAACGACTTCCACAGATACGACATTCCAAGCAGCTTCACCCCTCCATCTTCTTGAACCCCCTTCCAGTCCCACCGTGCTCCTCCATGACGGGCGATGATGTCAGATCCAGTATTTCACAGCCAGAAGCGGGCGATGACACGGACAATTTGGCCTGTGAGTTCTCTCCAGCCTTGGACATGGTGTTACAATTACACGCTCCACTGCAGGTCCGACATGCCAGGGATGAAGGGGTGATGGTGTGTGTGTGTGTGTGTGTGTGTGTGTGTGTGTGTGTGTGTGTGTGTGTGTGTGTGTGTGTGTGTGTGTGTGTGTGTGTGTGTGTGTGTGTGTGTGTGTGTGTGTGTGTGTGTGTGTGTGTGTGTGTGTGTGTGTGTGAGAGCCGGGACCTTTTAAATAACTTTCATAGAGTACAGCTCTATCCTGCTCTCTCCTCGTAAAAAAACACAATAACACTGATAGATATCCAGAGGTACGGTGAAGCAGAGGGAGATTACAGGAAACACGCTCGTCTTTTTTCTCGCAGCAGTCGAGTCCAGAACTCCGCCGGCGCTCCTGGTCCAAACGGCCTCCCACACATGAGCACAGTGCAGTTCATCACTCAGAACCGAACCCCCATATTCTGCTCTCAGAACAGGGAGGGAAACATAAGCACAAAAAAATCATTTATCTTTTCTTTTTCTGACTTTTACTGCCAGTTTGGGTTTCATGGCCACAGCAGGTGAAAACCTTACGAGAATAAACTTTGGAGAACTGAGACCTTCAGGTGGAGGCTGGAGCGAGGAACCCCCAGAGAACCCAGCAGAGATAACGGAGTGAGACATCTGATGTGGAATATCTGAGTGTGATGAGAGAAGCTGTCTTTCTGGACATAAAACAACTGGAGATGATCTGATTCCATTTTTTCCTTCCGGATACCTGAACTTGTATATCGGTTGATATTGAGTTCCGGTCTGACACCAGGGCGTTAACAACGTAATGCTATGTATAAGGAGGTGAAACAGGTCATAATGATGATATCTGTTGCTGTGAAAACATCTCTTTCAAACAACTGTATTCTTTTCTCGTCAATCATCTGACAAGATTACATCCGAACACATCATGATAGTTAGAGTTTATTGTATTCATTTATACTGAATAGAGCTTGAAGGCATCGTAATGTAACCCAATGCAACCTCTGTGAACGTTAGCCGTTAGCTCCGATATGCTAAGCAGGACTCTTCTGTCCACCGGCTGCTAACAGCTAACAGCTAACTCGCTAACTAGCTAACTAGCTCTCCTCCTAATGATTTCAACACAGATTTGTTGTTCACAATGTAGCATTGTAAGTGAAAAGATAGGGCAAACAATAGTGTTCAACCTCAGGTGTGCAGTGATAGTTTGCACACGTGCAGTAGTGATCAGGCAGGAGACACAGAACGGGAAGCTAGTGACACGTGTTGTTGTTCCTGTGTAGCGTAAATGAGCTGATGGATGACATGACGTGATATTGATCAATGCATAGACTCATGCACTCGCCGATAATCACCCAAGCCTCAGGACACGATAACTACGTGAAATTGTATCATCAGTAGATCATTTCTATGAGACACAGAGAGGATTCTCCACTGAGGCTCCAGCAGCACTGAAGCACGTTTCACTCGTCTTCTTTTTAGGTTTAGTTTCCTGATCTTAAAGTACTCTGTTGAGACATTCTGTGGAAGACAAACAAGTCTTTAGTTTAAAATAACATTGTCTACAGTGAGTGTGACTAACAGGTCTTTAATGGGGAGAGGGGACTAGTGAGGCGACCTAGTCTGTCAGCAGACTGTAAATAAGGAGGAAGCTGCTCGTGTCGAGTCGGCTGTCATCGTGTCAGGAAGTCCGTCGGTCTCCGTGACTCTCCTCCTCCTGAGACGTTTGTTCTTCATGATAACTGATTCAGACATACATGTAACCCTTCACCGCTCATCTGGGTCAGAATGTAGATTCGAACCACCTTTAGTTTACCGACAGCTTTTCATGAATAAGTACTTCAGTCACCTGGTTGAGTGGACACAGTCGTCACTCAATCGTCAGTCGTTCAGCAGTCCATCAGTCAAACGTTTGAAATGTTTCACCTCACTTTAATTCTTCCTGTTTATCTCCACAATATTATCACTGAAGAGACATGAATCTCACATATACTGTAACTCGCATACCTGTTTATTTATTGTGTCTTTATTAACTCACCCTCGTGGACTTGTGATGTGTTACTGAAAGCTCCCCAGTGAGACGCTTCATCCTCACCCTTCTCCGCTATTGTTACAGCTCCGATTGAGATGAAGCTCCGATAAATAACTCGACACCTTCTCCGCCTGCCTGTAAAGTCTGCCGCCGGGTTGTCCCTCTTCAAACTGCCGGTATTAGTGTCTCGGCGGGACGCCTGCGTGGGCCCCCGGGGGGGGGGGCCCCCGGTGTGAAATCTCACACAACGCTATTGTGGAAGTGTCGCGTCCACGCCGGACTGATTCTTGTCGGACCCCATCGCGGTGAATTACCCGGGCCTCGCGGGGATCGGCAGCCATACTTCATCCACAGGAATTCAGCAATGACAGCCGTCTCCCCACGGAGGAATAAACATGGAGTCCTCACTCACCATGTCGCTCTCTCCGCTCACACTTCTTCACCCTCCGCTCGGACACATCCGCTCTCCTCAACGCACAGATATCGGTGCTGCTCAAAGGTGTGTGCTGACAGGAGAAGGTGTGCACAGGACAGGAAGTTAAACTCGTCCTGTCCTTTCGCTCCATGTTGGATGTTTTGGTTGCCATGAACTTTCTCACAGATCTACATTTCCTACTTGTTTTCCTTCTGGAGCTGCGGAAGATTTTTAGATCCTATAAATTTGTCTTTTGAAAAACAGATTAAAATCCCAGAACGGACCCAAATCACTCACGTCAACTGTTTAACACATTTACAAGACGCTCTGTTTATTCATCTTAACACAGGCAAGACACACCTGCAGTGGAGAGTTTGAGTTACGTCCCGTCTCCTATGAGGACTTGTTTTAATAAAATACACTATAGGTTATGTGTTAAAGTGGTTTGGATCAGAGTCAGATACAGATCCTTTTGTTGTTTGATTTATAGCAGCTGGTCTACGAGGATCCAGACTATCTATGATTTTTGCCACCGTCCCAAAAATAATTTCAACCGCTCTGAACTCAAAAACTGTAAATTCTCGACTGAAAAACAAATTTTGCTTCAATAAAAAGGATTGAAGTGAGATGAACAGGGTGAGAAACAGACACATCTCATAATTCGTAGTTGAAAAAAGGTAATAAAACATCTTTTAAAAAATGTTTTAAATGAATAAGATCATGTAGGGACTTGGGTATCGTGATATATTGTATTGTGGGGCCTTTGGTGGTTAACAGTATTCAGTTATCACTGTTATTTCTAGCTTAAACAACAACTAGCTTACTTGTAAAAGCCAGTCTAACGCTGACATTATGCTCACGTTTTCTTTATATTGTTTCTTTGTTATTGTATCACAATGTGTTTCTCGCCTTCTTCTTCTTTGGTTTTGTCACATTAATTCTCAAGCAGACCTCTGTGCCGATGTATCGGTGAGACTCTTATTCTGTTTCCCTGTTGGTTTGAGACAAACGTGTGAAGGATTCCGAGGCTTTCCTGACATCCACTGAAGCTCCGGAGAAAACCCCATCATCCGTGTCACACGGGTGACCTTTGTGGTGGTGTTTCTATTCTGCGCTCATAGAAACAGAGTGCTGACTCAGCACTTTAAGTAATCCTGGAGTTAAAGGACATCTGCATTTTATAAACAATCATACAGAATTGTTGTGGTGGTCAGATCCTCGTGGTCGTGGGACTCGCTGCTGCCCAGCGAGACACGACAGTTTATGTAATGAAAGCTATTTATTCATAATCCTGCTGAGAAATGTCCACATTAGGAAATCCCCACTGAGGTTTACATGTGTTTTGGATTATTGTGTACATCTTTACAGTTTAGTCGTGTCAATAGAAGCCAGGCCTCTACGTGTGTAAAATATGAAGAGGGATTCGATCACACTGTGGCGAGCGCAAAGGAATTTTTCCTGCTTCACCGATCTCGCACCAAACCGTTACACCTCAGTGGATCAGAAGCTTCTTGCTCTTCAGATTACTACATTTCAGTTTGACTGCGTTAACTGCTCTTCAAACGTGTCAAAAACAATTTAATTTTCCAAATGTAATGAGCTGTCAGGATTCAAAATGCACAGACTACAGTATAAACTCACCGAGGCCTCTCTACACAGGGAATGTGTTGAAGAAACAACACTGTGGTCCAACAGGGAGTTCAAACACTTGGTCAACCAGCTGGTGATTGATGAGCAACTAATTAGCTCAGCAGCTCATTTATTCTACACAAATTTCTCAAACATCTTGGGACAGATTTACACAGCTGTTCAACACACACACACACACACACACACACACACACACACACACACACACACACACACAATGCCACTGCTGGAAAACACCAGTGGGTGTAATTTCAGACCTCAGGCCTGAGTCTGCTCTCCGTTTGGTGGGTCAGCAGCATTTAATGTTGAAAAGTTTCATTTTTTTTAATGATGAAAATAATGAAAAGATCAAAAACACATGATCAGTTTACTGAACCGTGAATGTCTGCGTCCTAGTCCTCGGTCTCACTGAGACACTTGATGACTTGGCATGTTGACAGCTTGGCTCAATCAGTGCCATGTTTGATCCATGTATATATTGTGTGTTAGTATACTGCAGTGTGTGCGTGTGTGTGTGTGTCCTACACACAATATATATTCATACAGTATAGAATACATACTATACGTGTGCATCAGGTCAATCTTTTCATTATTTTGTTCCTGATCAGGGTGCATTACGAGTCTGCATAAAGAGTGTCTTTTCAAAATAAAGTTCCAACTTAGGTCAACTTAGGTTTAGGAAAAAGGTCGTTTTTGTGGTTGTGGTTCGTATAACTCAACGTATCCTCATACAATGTATGATATCTAAGTTATTCCTAGTTTTTCGTGCGTGCGACACGTGTCAATTCAGCTCGATACATGCATACAGTCTTTTCAAAATAAACTTCTGTCTCCGCAGGAAACAACTTATTTAGGTTAAGCCAACAGAACTACTTGGTTAGGTTTAGGTAAAGATCACATTATAGTTATGTAACTGTCTTTAGCAAAGCGCTGAGGTTACGTATCAAAGCTACGGTACAATAAGTCAATATTGAGACGAACAACGTGAAAGTCCTTCATTTGTTTTCACACGACCTGGGAGTGAGAACGGGTTGGACGTTTGTGTCAGTATACAGCTCACTTCCACAGACGGAAGCCCACAGGGAACGGGAGGAGGCCTAACATGTGGAAACTAACCGAGAGACAGAAAAACAAATGAGCAGAGCGAGATAGAGTTGTAAGGTTGTCCATCTCTTGAACCTGAACTGCAGGAGTCCAATGTGCTGCTGATGTGATATATGAGGCTCCCTCTGTCAGCCGATGCCAGCTCTATAGGAGGCAGTTTCATCTCTCTCTGCAGGGAGGGACCAGATTTATGGAGCTGAAACTGTACGCCTGTATATATGCTTGTCCAACTCTCACCAATCTGCACCCGGCAAGGAAGGTTAATAATCAAAAAAGCAGAGAGAGAGAGAGCTGCCAAGCAACATGGAGGATACAAATCTGCTTAATATGACGATAATTAACCAACAGTTATCTTCTTCTTATCGTCGGTTCTGAGAATCACATCTTAATGTTCAAATCGACCGACAAATGCCTGAGAGAACGGATTAAAAACGTGGGTCACAAATGTGAAAACACTTTAGATTAATCTGACAAGACGGGTCGGTTTGAGGCTTTCCCACACACACACACACACACACACACACACACACACACACACACACACACACACACACACTTCTTCATTCATGGACAGTAAGTCTTCCTCCTCCTGTTTCCTCCCACCTCCTGCTGCTTAGTCGTAAACGTAATATGTTTAGCATGCTGCGCGGTCGTGTCACTACCGCCGCTCAGGGCCGCTCGCCGTCGTCGTATCGGCACCAGTGAGCCCGTCGCAGGAAACGCAGCGCTGATATAAAGCTGCTGCACTGAAATGACAGGCAGAGCCAGGTGGTTTCTGATTTCATTACTGGCTTTTATTGCAGCATTTTATTTGATATCTAACGTTGTTTATTCTGTCTCGAATGTCCTTTGACTCGAACCATCTGCATGAATTCCTTTATCCATTAAACTGTTGTTCATGAGGCAGAATGAATCCTGTTGAACCTCAGAATGATGTTTAAATTCTCCCACAATCCTAAATACAATACCAATACATTTCACCATCAATCACATTCTTAGACCTTCATGTCTTTGCATCCTCTGCTACACATTTACAAATAGAAAACACTGTGTTCAACAGGTGACCTGCTGACACATTCACTGACCAGCTCGCCCCAATAATGACTAAATAATAAAAACGGCCTATTGCTCTTCGTTTTGGGGGCGATAAGCCGCCTCACCCAACCGTCGCCATGTTTATTCTCCAGTTCAACTCTTTGTAAGATCAAAAACTAGCCCACCTCTCAAAATATAACCGCATTAGTAGCATTAATATGATAATATTAACTGGAAAGTCGGCCACCTCAGTGTGGCTGCGACACAATATATATATTTTTAAGTGTAAGTGCTTCTTTCTCTCTTCCCTTTCGACTCACCGAAGGCTAACTTGACCAGAGAACTTCTGGTTCTTTGAGGTTTAAATCAGCCAAAGAGATTTTTTTTTCTGCCTCCAGAGCGAGATTTGGGCTAAAGTTCCTGATCTGCGCATGAATGAAATTCAATCTGCTGCATACATTCATGCACATGCCAGCTGGAGTCAGGGACAAATAGACTTCCCAGTAAACTGAACTCCCCCGATGAAAGCCTCAGAGAATAAATCTCATAGAATATATAATGCGTATCCTCAGGAGAGCAATCAAAAAGTTGGGCTCTGGCTCTCTCTCTCTCTCTCTCTCTCTCCGTCTCTTTCTTCTTATCGTTTCCTCGCCAAACCTCGCTGGATGCCGAACCGCCGTAGATCAGATCCCGCGTGACTCTGGGAAACGGTTCAGTGCCAGATTCGAAATAATGATCTGATCAGGTTTTGGGTTTTAAGTTTTGAAACCCGTGCATAACGTGCTCCATGTGCCGTGTGTGGAAGTGACCCGTGTGTGTGTGGGTAGGCTTACACTGAGGGCTGCTCACTAATGCCAAATGTTTCCTCGGAAACTCTGTGTTTTCCATCTCACTTCGTCCCGTTTATCTTCTCCTGCTGGAGACGTCTACCGGAGTGAGGAGTCATTTACAACTCTTTTAAAAGTGTGAGGTTCTCGTTTGTCGACAGACACTGTGTTGTATTTGTAAAGAATTCCCGGAGGACAAGCTTTATAACACCGGACAGCTCGTTGATTATCAAAAAAAGATCAACGATGGAAATGATTTCCGAGTATTTATACGGTTTTCCAACGCATACCATACATTCTTTTGATTCATTTCTTACTATGTTAATAAAGTGCCAAGCGTAGTAGAGTTGTATTTAATTAAAAACTATCTCGAGCAGTTCTACAGAGACGTTATTCTCAGATGCTAAACCGCTTTTAGTTTTAGGAGACGCTTCTGCATTTGACAATTGACCCGAAGCAGGAAACTACCCGTCTACGCTGCGCAGAAAAAGACTAAAACAAGCTCAAAGAAGAGAAAGGATTCTGGTGAAATAACCCTCATGAGGGGACTCGGCATCTCCTCTCCATCCATCAACCTTCACCTCCGGAGCACATCACAGAGAGAGCCGTGGCCCGGTGGGGTCACAGATATACGGCCCTGTGCATCCAGATAGGCAGGCAGCTTCCTCCTCTGACAGGAACCTTCACACAGGAGGACGAGGAGGGGGATACTCTCTGGAGTCTAACGACCAGGAGAAGCTTTTATGTTGTCATATACACCGATACTTATAACGCTACTATGAACATATTATATAAATGCATGGTTTATTTGAGCAAAACAGGCAACTGAGTCCTCGGTTCGGCCGTCAGGGAGAGTTAGCAGCAACACGTGCAGCCTCCTAGTTTAGCTGTGAGGTTGTTAGCTGTGTGTCTGCCTCGCATCCTCAGGTTTTCCACCAGTGTATTCAAAGCATAGACGGTATATAAGAAGGGGACATAACACCTGGGATTGTTTTCATGCATTAACACTTGTAGTTATTCTTTCCGTTTGGGAAATAAGTCATGTTTAACACGAACAACATCAGCTGAATCTTCTAAAGATGCAACATTCTCCCAGCTATATGTCCAGGACTGATACCCAGTAGGAGCTACAGTAACAGACGTACAAAGACGCACTGATGAGCTGTCCTCCACCAGAAGTAAAACGATCAAGCAGATACAGTACACCTCAAAGAAGTGTTTGGCTCGTCGGTCCTGAGGCCAGTATTGTGCTGTTTTGGGCCATGCATGCCTCCTTAGTTCCTGAGCGTTTTGTAAAACACAGCCGCAACACAAAGGCCGAAGATGCAAACAAAGGCGAGGACGCCAACGGCCACACCAAGTCGTGGTCATCTCCGCCGAACGAGGGGCTTCTCCTTGGACTCCAGGGCGTCGGCTTTGGTGACGATCTCCGAGAAGGAGATAGTGTAGGTGTCAGACAAATCCAACATCCATGCATGGGTGTTCCTCTTCCTCCTGTTGTTGCACTGCTTGAAGGTGCAGCAGTGGAGGTAGTAGGTGGACACGGTTGAGCAGGACGTGGTACTCCCCCCACTGTTGGTGGCCTTGACCTCGACGTCCACACTGGTCCTGAGTTCTCCCATTGTTGTCCTTGATCGCGATGGAAGAGGCCGACAGGTCGATCTGGGTGCAGACGGACCGCACGACGCCGCTGATCTTCACCGTCTGGATGTTGGAGAAGTCGGAGAACACACCGATCCCCCGGCGGCGCTGGTGGTCTTGAATATGCTGCTGCTGCCGTTTAGAGGTGAAGCGAGCGACGGCTGGCATCACAGAATCGTCGATGGTTGCTCTTGCAGGCCGGGTCCAGCATGAGGTTCAGGATCAGTAGAGTCTCGTTGTAGCCGGTGTTGATGACGGGGGACAGTACACAATCGGCAGACTGATGGACGAAGTGCCACACTGCACTGCGATGTCTCGCTTTTGTCCCACAGTCATTCAGAAAGAGCTGACTACTTCTGGCTATAATGGAGAGTAGTCAGTCTGTTTGAGGTCTTGGAGGATGTGTTCAGGGGTCTTTATAGGTAAGTGCGTCCTCTGAGTCCAAAACCAGGTCAAACACTTTGCTATGTGTGAACAGCAATCACGCAGCAAACATTGACTCAAAATGAACCAAAGTAACAAATTATTTAAATTGTTTGTGTTTTTGAAATATAATTTTAACTTAAACATCTTCAAGAAACCGTCCTCTCTTCTTCTCTTTCTCACACCCTTTGACTCTTCATCATTCACATGTCCACCATGTTCTCTTATTAGCGACACCTCGTGTCTGTGATAACGACATCAGCTAGAAAGTGAGAGGAAGGACGAAAAGCAGACGCTGTCAAAGTCCTGCTGTGAATTTATTGGTGTATGTTGGCTGGTGTTTGGGGGGGGGGGCGATGGGGTCACGAGGTGGGTGGGTGGGGGGGTGATGGAGGGTCACCTGCTCTGCTGCTAGCTCACCTCCGCTCCCGGCTGCGTGATTAACGGTCAGAGACCTTGATCAGCCGGAGGGTCTGCGGCGTTGAGGAGTTGCAGAGGCGGAAACAAGAGGAAAAAAAAACCGAGGTGGGAATTCTGTTTGGAGGGAAAAAAATAAAAAATACAACCGTCTGTTACTCTGTGACTGCTCAGGTCACGACCCGACGGCTCTCTGTTGTGATTGGCCGTACGGGTGTTTTGTCTAGCGGGTAGCGGCGGAGAGGTGATGACGGCTTCTGAGACGCAGGAAGTGAAGCGATGTGACGTTCTATCAGCAGGAACACAAGCCGAGTGTTAATCTGAGCTCGTAGTGTTTCTAATGGTACTCTGAGCTCTTCAGTTGTGTTCTGTGGTGGAAGTACTGCTCAGACCTTTTACTACAGTGTAGAAATACTATACTGAACTGCTGTTACAAGTAAAAGTACATTCAAAATATACTTAAAGAACCAGAAATAAGTCGTACTCATTATGTAGAATGGCCCGTTTCAAAATCATAAATATGTGATCCTGTCAACGTAAACCAAACCACAATCTGTGACATAAAGGTGGACACACAGGACCGGATGGCCCGAAGCAACGACCCAGGTACCCAATATTCCTGCAGTACAGAACACAACATGTGGAACATTCCAGGATGTATGAACTATAAAATACAGGTTTGCATTCACTAAAAAGTAGAAGTTCTCTTAGAGGTTTGGTGCAAAGACACATACATGATGTCCTCTACACACACACACACACACACACACCGTGGCTCTTCTCTCCTGTGCTAATTGAAAGCTTGCCTGTTTGGTGCTTTCCTCGTCCACTTCCTCCTCCGTCTGCTTCACCATTACAGACGCTGACCTGCTTCACACCAGATAATAAATCACCCTGTAAAGCGAGCCGCCGTAGAAGTCGACCCAGAACCCGACTGTTATGTTAAGGAAATGAAATGCCACGTGTGAAATGTGTTTATGCCGCCGAGGTGCAACATGCTGCGTGTTTAAATAGCTGAATACTCTGGAAAATACTGTTATTAGGAACAAATTACATAAACTAATATAAATAAATTAGAGTTTGTGTGCAGAGCTGAGGGATCAGAATCAGAAACGTATGTTACACATACAAAGAAGTCAGCTTGGTGATTGGTGCATTGCAATAAACCTAGAACAATAGTAAAAGACATACGTTTACTATAGAATATGATCATAGTTCATTAGGACGAGTATGTTATTAAAGGATCAAACTTTAACATGTAACGTGTGCAGCAGCTTCACACCTTAGAGACAAATCAAGTGCATTGATACATGAAATACATCTAATATCTGTCAATATGATCAATAACATCAGCTTAGAAACAGTAGGATTCACAACTCCCCCCCCCAACACACACACACACACACACACACACACACACACACACACACACACACACACACACACACAAATGGTTCATGCAGTGTAGCAGTGATTTACGAGCCACTGAATATTTCTTATGCCTGTTGCTGCCTTCGTCTTTCATGTCTTACACACACACACACACACACACATGCATGAACACACACACACACACACACACAGACACACACACACACACACACTCACTCACACACTGTGACTGTTGGCCTTTCATGTGTAGAAAAGGGCAACTGCAGGGACCAGCTGTTAAGAGCTGAGGCAGAAATGTCGCTCTCTCTGGAGCAGTTGCTTTTCTGCAGCGAGGTCACACACACACACACACACACACACACATATATATAATGGTACACACACACACACACACATATATAAATGTACACACACACACATGTACACACACATTCCCGTAGCGTTATAACATGTCATTGGAGTTGACGTGGTGACGATGCTGCTGGGTGGGACGGAGCCTCGCTGTGGATCTGAAAATGAATAAAAATAAAACCCAAACCTCCGGCTGTATCTCCTCTTCTCATCTCCTTTCCTCACTTTGCTTTGCTACTCCTCGTTCTTCTCCATCCCTCCTCTCCGGCTTTCCTTATCTTTCCTCTTCCCTCCTTTCCTTCTTCCTACTCCTCTCCCCGCCTTTCTGCTCCCTATCTTTTTTTACCTTCCTTTCCTTCCCTCTCCTCTCCTCCTCTCTGTTTCACTCTTTAGTAAAACTTGCTGCCATCACCTGCTGAATCACACCTCCTCCTCTTCCTCCTCGTCTCCTCTTCCTCCTATTCCTCTTCCTCCTCCTCTCCTCTTCCTCCTCCTATTCCTCTTCCTCCTCCTCTTCTTCCTCCTCCCCTCTTCTGCTTCCTCCTCCTATTCCGCTTCCTCCTCCTCCTCCTTTTCCTCTTCCTCTTCATCCTCATATTCCTCCTCTTCCTCCTCCTCTTCATCCCTTTAGTTTAGAGTTACACCAGATGTGGAGCCTCTCTGTTTGGAGGACTGATTGATTTTAGGCCTCACCCATCCAGCTGTTGTATTTGCGAGCCTACTCGTGGTATCGATCGATGGTTTCTGGACTTTCATTGGTGGTTTTCACGGCAACGTTAATGTGCAGAGTGACATTTGACCAAAGAAATAGTCCCTCTGACTCCACTTGACTTGTGTGAGCCGGCCCTCTGAACTCGACGTACAGCGGAGGACATTCTGGTGACAGGAACACAGGGAACAGTTTCCTTCATAGACTCGAGCACTTCAGGGTTCTGAGTGGAGCGGGGCCATAACTATGATGGATGAGGCCCCTGTGTGTGTGTGTGTGTGTGTGTGTGTGTGTGTGTGTGTGTGTGTGTTGTCTACTACTATGGAAGTACGTGTGTAACTCCTGTGTACTACATGTCAGAATACTCTCTATCTCCGTTCGACTTGCAACGAGGTTTGAAGGTTTGGACCAACAACTGGGATCCTGTTGAACCAGAGCAGCGTCTGACATTTTATTGAGTTTCCTTTTAGCAAAATGCTCCGAGTGAATTTGAGTTCCTTCTGGTAAAGTGTTACAGTGTGTGTGTGTGTGTGTGTGTGTGTGTGTGTGTGTGTGTGTGTGTGTGTGTGTGTGTCTGGGGCTTTTATTGTGAAAGGTAAGAAGAGAAGGAGTGGATCTTTGTCTGGGTTGAAAGGAGTAATAAATAGGGGTGTGGTCAAAAAAGAATATCAAGGATAGTATAATATTTTGCGTGGCGTTATTGTATCAATACTCATTCAGCATTTAGTTTAACTAACACACTGTAAAAGAAAGGATGAACACGTGTAAACAGCTTTTTCTTTGTCAAACAAAGTCTCGTCTTTGAATTGACGTGCGAATGAATCGCAAAACTGCCCTCAGTGTGTAAAGAAAGGCCTCAATGTTCTGTCTCTGGAACGTCTTTAAGTCACAAACCTGTTCACTTTAGTCTGTGTGTGTGTGTGTGTGTGTGTGTGTGTGTGTGTGTGTGTGTGTGTGTGTGTGTGTGTGTGTGTGTGTGTGTTAACACGAACATGTGTCCCATTCATATGTCTTTGTGTGTGTGTGCACATGTGAGAACGTGTGGGTTGGTTTGTGCTTCAGGTTAAATCAGCATGTGTTGTTGCTCTTTTATCTTCCTGAGGACTTTCTGTTGGACGTGTTCTGTAGCTGTGATGGTTCAGGTAGAAGAATAAAGCACAAAGGTCCTCACAAGTATAGCAACACAAACACGTGTGACTACACATTTTATGTGTGTGCAGGAATTCTTGTCAGTGTGTGTTTCCACAACTGTGTATTAACACACACACACTTCAGCGTGTGTGTGTGTGTGTGTGTGTGTGTGTGTGTGTGTGTGTGTGTGTGTGTGTGTGTGTGTGTGTGTGTGTGTGTGTGTGTGTGTGTGTGTGTGTGTGTGTGTGTGTGTGTGTGAGTGGCAGTCTCCCGGGCCGGGCCATAACCGTGATGGATGGGCCGTGTGTGGAGGCCGTTATTATTTGTTATGTGAGCGTGTGTGTGTGTGTGTGTGTGTGTGTGTGTGTGTGTGTGTGTGTGTGTGTGTGTGTGTGTGTGTGTGTGTGTGTGTGAGACTGGGCCGAGGGGGCCATACACCTGCTGCGCGTCCAGAGAGCCTCGGCAAAGCCGGGAGAACAGCTGGACGCATTGATTTAGCTGCTCGCTCTGCAGCCTGCAGGAACAAATCAAGCAACAGCTAATAAAAAAAAAAACGGCCCTTTATGATGGCTGCTCCAAAACAACTGGCTACATGATGTGTTTTTCTAAACGCCCGCCGCCACACAAAATTAAATCCCGGGCTAAGGTGTCGCTTCTGGATGCCGTGGAGCTCAGGGCTTCATGTCTGGCTTTAATGCAGCGGGGGAAATCGATGCTGCATGGTGTGTGTGTGTGTGTGTGTGTGTGTCTGTTTGCATGCACAGCCTTGTGCAGAAAATGTATATATGTGTGTGTGTGTGTGTGTGTGTGTGTGTGTGTGTGTGTGTGTGTGTGTGTGTGTGTGTGTGTGTTTTAGTCAGTTTGCTCAAGCCTAAATTAGTTAATCTAAACTTTGAAATGTTTATGCAAATGCTGCAGCAGGGCCAATGAGGTGTGTGTGTTTTTAGGAAAGAGGAAGTGTGTGTGTGTGTGTGTGTGTGTGTGTGTTTTCCTGCCGAGCGGTGGGTGCAGCTGTGCCGCAGTGTGTCTCTGTGTTGGCAGATGACACACTGGCTCTATACTGTGAGTCTATTGTGAAGCCGGTGGACACAGAAGGGAACAGATTAACTAAGCTTTGTTTTAGACACATCGCTCTGCAACCGGAGACGTGTGTGTGTGTGTGTGTGTGTGTGTGTGTGTGTGTGTGTGTGTGTGTTATTTATCAAAAACGATGCAGCAGCCTGGAGGTTTCATCCAACACTAGAACTATGGTTCTCAAATCTGCCTCAAAATGTGGAGAAAGAAAGCTGATTGGTGGATCCAACTGATGGAAATACATTATTGTACTTTTATTCCAATATTTGCTTTGACAAAAAAAGAAAATCTTTGCATTAGTAGTTTAAAAGAAGATGATGATTTGTTCTTGTCCCGGGTAAGCAGGTGATCTTTATTGTCGAGCCCTATAATTATATTTTAAAGTGTGATGTCGTCAGGAGACGAGCGGCGAGGTCGTCGCTGCCACAATGCGACACACACACACACACACACACATAGAAAGAGGTGACACGGCGTTACACCAGCAGCTGTATTGAATAACAAACGTGTGATGCTGTGACATTGTTAAATGGACCGAGCACTAGTGAGTGACACCACTTAGCGTCGCGCCGGGAGGCCGGCGAAAAAAAGTTGGGCTTCGTCGTCCAGCGAGCCGAGCCAGTCTCACGCTCTCCACTTCTATAAATACATCCCAACAACAGAGTTACATTCAACGAGCTGCAGCCAGAGATGAGGGGAAGATGAGGGAGAGTCACAGCACAGACGGGGGATATTTACAGCTATGACTCGGCGTCTTACGGCCTCGTAGAACACCGGTAATAAAAAAATCAGATTCAATAATTGGAGCAAAACGGAGAAGCTGACAGATTGTCTTTGACGTCGTTGTTTGTCTGAGCTCTGCGATGTCTATGTCAGGAATCCCGGCGGCCCAAGCCAAGGCCGTAAAAAAACCAAAGCTGGACTTCAGATGGTAAAGCCATCAGCTGCGAGCGTGCACGTGAACGCGTGCGCGTACAGTTGATGAGCTCGTATCGGATGCCTCAGAGCTCGGAGCTTCATCGTTCCATCATCTTCATTCAGCCCCGCGTGATAAAGAATCCCTGGGCGGTGTCGCTGTGGTCCGGCCTTCACGGGGACGAGATCTCCTCGTAAAACCGTTCTTACTGGAAACAATGTCCCTGTTATTCTGAATACCTTCAGAGCTCACTGGTAATTAGAGATGTTAGAAACTGATACTTCGGTACCAAGTCACTGCTAAAGTTCTGAAAATGTTCAAAACGTGGATCTTGTTTTCCTCCAGTACCGCAGACACCGTAGATACCGATGATCAGGGCTCGAGACTAATGCCGTCCCGGGAATAATAGAACACTGTGACTGATAATCGTCAACAGCAAACCTGTGTTACAATTGTGGGCAAAGCCAGTCTCGTTAGCCGTTAGCAGCCGATAGCTAGCAGGGGGTTTTGATGCTGCGTGTCCTCAAAGAGGCACTAAGGCCGACTCCTCCGCCTTCACAGCCTCGTTGTGTTTACTAGCGCTCATGTGACCGCGGTGTAGTTTGTTTAGAGCTTAACGTTAGTTTCTGGCAATTCAGATATTAGAAAAGTTAAAAAAATCGTATAACTCTATAAAAATACTACTATAGGCTACCCCTATAACACTTCTTCTGCATGTAAAAGCCCCTTTACAAACAACATTTATACAAACAACATTTATACAAACAACATTTATACAAACAACATTTGCAAGAATGTAACAAATGCAGTTTTTCGATTTGTTGTTTGCTACAAAATGTCGATTTGAAAGGTTAAGCTAAACAAAGACTCCCTCAGTAGACGCGGCTCCTTCAGGTCGGGTCAGTTTGTCCTTCAGAGTCGACATGTGACCCCCTCTGATATCCACTCTTTACGTCGTTGACCTTTGACCCCCCCGCCCCGGTCAGACGGACCACACACAGCTTGCAGCAGGTGAGTCTGAACCGTGGAATCTCATAACTTTTTGTTTTACTAGTGTGGAGGCAGGTGGCGCTAAAGAGACCGAGAGTCACCGCCCCGTTATTTCAAACACCTGTCGGTCTGCACATGAGAGGAAGCTCTGCTGTCAGGAGTCATCACACTACCTCGTTGTTCTTACACATCTGCTGCTTTTGTTATGTATTCATGTATTGTATTGTGCCGTATTGTGTCGTAGTCTAGTGTGATAATATTAGGCCAGGGAGAGAAACAGATTAGCTCTCAAGCTAACTCACATTGAGTAGAAGCTGAAGTGTTGATTAATGCTCTGGTAACTAAATCAATAAATAAAAACAATAATGAAAAGCAAACATCACAATCTGAGGCCAAAGTCTCGCCAGCAACCCTTTAAGTGTCTCTGGAAACTTCCCGTGGCCTTTACGCTGTGGAGTTAACAGTGTTTCCATGAGAACACGGCGGTTTGCGAAGCCGCTGTTTACACTCGCAGCGAGACGCCGCTGACGGTTTACGCTGCTGAGCGAGGCCTTCGGTGATTCATGCCCGCTGCCCGCTGCTCCACGAGGAACAAGCCCTAAATTATCCGAGAAAGGGGGGGGGAAAGAGCTGCCAGACTGAAAATTAAGGAGGAAAAAACTTTTCAAGGTGAATTATTCACTGTACACGACTCGAGGGCCGTCAGACGTCCCTTTACAGCCCCGACTCCCGGCTCTGTGTCGCAGAACCGTCCACTAAACGCTGTTCGATTCCCCGTCACCTCGCTGGTTTTATTATCGCTCCTGAGATGTCAGCACAGGCCTCTCTTTGTCACCTCCCAGAAGCTGCTCTGAATTCATCATCGTGTCTGTGGAGGCGTTCACAAGCACCCGCATGGTGGAAAGCACTTTTACTCGGCGAGAGCTGCCATTTGGCAAAGCCATCATGGAGCTCTTTATACGCGTCTGACCTTCACGTGTCTACATGCAGTAAATATAACCCCCCCCCCCCCTCTGGCTTTTGTGGATGAGCGCTGAGAACGCTGACGTCCAGAGGGAGAGACGGGAGAGGAGAGCGTGAGAGACGGAGGTGGAAACGGAGAGAAGTTTAGCAAAGAAAATTCATCTTCCTCTGAACCCTGAAGCAGTTTTGGGTTGTTTTAGCTCCCGTCACATTTCTGTCTCTGTGACCTTCAATATAAAAGTCCTGCTCCTCTATGGAAACACAACGATCATGACTAGAAGTTATTAGAATTCAAACATGTCTTTAGTGCAGAAGAACAGTTATGATGACATGAATCATAAGAAGAAAAAACTCAAGTTGAATTTCTTTGATAATGTATTTTACAAAAGTTAGAAAACGTTGGAATCTATATTTACAACATGTTTCCAAGTGTCTACAAGTGTTACTGATGTTGGGGAATGGAGGCTCTACGTTCTATATTAAGCTATTCACATTGGAACCTCGACTTACAGCCTCTCCTCTCCTCTCCTCTCCTCTCCTCTCCCCTCTCCTCTCCTCTCCTCTCCTCTCCTCTCCTCTCTCCTCTCCTCTCCTCTCCTCTCCTCTCCTCTCCTCTCCTCTCTCCTCTCCTCTCCTCCTCTCTCCTCTCCTCTCCTCTCCTCTCCTCTCCCCTCCTCTCCCCTCCCCTCCCCTCTCCTCTCCTCTCCTCTCCTCTCCTCTCTCCTCTCCTCTCCTCTCCACTCCACTCCACTCCTCTCCTCTCCTCTCATCTCCTCCTCTCTCCTCTCTCCTCTCTCCTCTCTCCTCTCCTCTCCTCTCCTCTCCTCCCCTCTCCTCTCCTCCTCTCTCCTCTCCTCTCCTCTCCTCTCCTCCCCTCTCCTCTCATCTCCTCCTCTCCCCTCTCCTCTCCTCTCCTCTCCTCTCCCCTCCCCTCCCCTCCCCTCCCCTCCCCTCCTCTCCCCTCCCCTCCTCTCCTCTCCCCTCCTCTCCTCTCCTCTCCTCTCCTCTCCTCTCCTCTCCTCTCCTCTCCTCTCTCCTCTCCTCTCCACTCCACTCCACTCCTCTCCTCTCCTCTCATCTCCTCCTCTCTCCTCTCCTCTCCTCTCCTCTCCTCTCTCCTCTCTCCTCTCCTCCTCTCCTCCTCTCCTCTCCTCTCCTCTCTCCTCTCCCCTCTCCTCTCCTCTCCTCTCCTCTCCTCTCCCCTCCCCTCCCCTCCTCTCCCCTCCCCTCCTCTCCTCTCCCCTCCCCTCCCCTCCCCTCCTCTCCCCTCCCCTCCTCTCCTCTCCCCTCCTCTCCTCTCCACTCCACTCCACTCCTCTCCTCTCCTCTCATCTCCTCCTCTCTCCTCTCCTCTCCTCTCCTCTCCTCTCCTCTCCTCTCTCCTCTCTCCTCTCCTCCTCTCCTCCTCTCCTCTCCTCTCCTCCTCTCCTCTCTGCTGTTCAGCAGCAGTTCACTCAAAGCTTCACATGTTTGTCACATGACTGTTGGTCTCATATGACTCAATCATGGACTCATGGTTGCGCTGCAGAGCTCATAATTCAATGTTTTACAGGATGTGGTTAAAGTTAAAGGTTTATTCAGACTGAGACATGCAGCATATAATGCTTTTGATGAAATATCAACATTTTAAGCAGCGAATAAACAAAGCAACAGCAAGTTGTGAAGTGAATGACAACATGTCACTCTTTAAAGTGCACATACGAGTGCAGATGTCCCCCCCCCTCCCCCAGCAGCACATCTGGAGTCCAGCAGCAACGCTCTGTCAGCGTCCAGCAGACCTCCACCTCCTCTCTCTGCTGCTCCTCCACTCACTTCATCTCACCTCCAGCTCCCTCAGTCACAGAGGAGCTGGAGAATCAAACTCATGAACTCCTGCAGTACCTTCTCAATACACCTCTCATGCTGCACCAACATCTGTATGCATGGACTCAGTAGTTTACCTTTAGAGACACCTTTCAATGCATTTGTTCAGCTTCATCACAACCTTAATTATGTACAAATCTACTGAACATTCACTTTGATAATAAAGGGCGTTATTATGCTGCTTTCAGCTTTTCAAATTAAGAGACAGATTTAAGAATCCATACGTAGATATCCATCCAGGGGTGGATTGAGGATTGATTAGCACATGCTAAGTACACAGTTCTCCTTGTGTTTATGCCAGCTTTGCAAAATACATCACTTCCTGTTTAAAGAGCAACAACACACAGTGCCAATGAAGCAGATTTAAAAACATGAGAGATGTAATGTATCATAATGTGATAATAGATGCATTCATACATACATTGTTTTCTCATCATAACGTGTTTCTTTCTTCGGCTTGTGACAGGTTTCAAACCCTTTGACCTTTGACCCGGGAAGCATGTCTCGGTGTCGCCGGACGTTTAAACGCACAGACTGACAGAAAACAAACGTCGGCGTCGATGAAAACGTTTTAAATCATCTAAAGTTGGTGAAAGCTGTCGGAGCCCCGGGGGAGCGGGAGGAGGGTCGCGCTGCAATAACAGCAGAGAGAGACTTCCTGCTACTAATCACTGCCATTGATCCGCTGTGACTGGTCACTACGTCTCTCTTCATGAATTATACTGTGTATACGGCCAATACCACTGATTCCTTCTGATGGACTAGATATCATTTTGTAGGTTACAAATATTACACCCAAACAATATGCTGCATTCCTCACTGGACACATTATGAGCTGCCATGTTTGAGTCGGGTCAGTCGGGTGAGATCAGTCACTCCCAAACACCGGGTCGTGACCCACCGGTGGGTCGCAGCAGATTTTATTTGGGTCTCTAAATAAATTAGCAGAACTTACTTATTTAAAATGTATATCTGCAGTTCACCTTTGAGCCACACGAGGGAGCCTGAATGTTCATATTGTTCTCATAATTGTAGCCGACTTATAACATAATATGAAAGTCTAGCGTTCACTCATTTATAAAGTATTTAACACGTGTATTATACTTGTTCAAGATAATTTACTGTGATGTCAGGAACGTGTCATTTTTAATAAGTGGGTCCCCAGAAAACACAGTTTGGGAAACACTGGGCTGGATCACATGTTTATGGTGCTTTGAAATGATTATCAAAATCCATAACGAGTCTAGAGTATTGTATTTTAAAACGTGTCCTGATTTATGTTTGAGCTTCTGATACTTGAGAGCACTTTCACCTTTTGTGGAACATAAGATTTCCTATTTATTTATTTATTGCAAACCGTATAAGATTTGGGTTTCAGTTACTTTAAATGAGTCAAATAGAGTCCAGTGGCCATTAAACCCTCCATAGAGAGTAAAGTGTGTGTGTGTGTGTGTGTGTGTGTGTGTGTGTGTGTGTGTGTGTGTGTGTGTGTGTGTGTGTGTGTGTGTGTGTGTGTATAGACTGGACAGATAGGGTTTCACAGTGAATCTGTGACTGAGGAGCTGGTGGACGGATTGCTATAAATTGACTTGGCATGCTGACATGCTGCTCTCTTTGAGGTCTCCTTTTTGCTGCATAAACGCTCCATCAGTCAGCACAGACAGTTCACCGTAAATGGAGCAGATCCCGGTTTAATCTGTCCCCAGACACGACGCTACTTACATCAGATCCTGTGCACGGGGGGGAAACGCCACGGAACCCCTTTTGGTACAGGTTGTTGTGAGGTTGTTGTGAGGGGCTGAAAGCATCAGAATTATTTTAGAAATGATCAAATCTCGCAGAATTTCCACACGTTTGCTTTAAGTTTAAGGTAAATTATTTCACTCAGGTTTTGGTGAACGTAGTGAAACGTAAGGCGACTACTAATGCAGGGCTGTGAGTGTCCTTCTAGTGGAGAAAACAAGTGGAGTAAAGCAAGGCTCTGTCGCTGCCTCTCCGGGGGAGAACATATAACGCACTGCACTGGAGAAAACATAATGAAGTGCCACATCTGCTACCCTACAGGCAAGAACACTTTCCATGTGCTGGTGCCCTTTGTAAGAAATGTTTGCCCCCCCCCCCCCCTCAGACAGTCTGAGTCCTACACTGCAAAGAGCCTTCTCTGGACCATTTAGCCTGCCTCTGGGAGGCGTTTGTATCCCCTGTAATCTGTAAAAGGAGACACATTTCACACCACACATAGACAGCGTTCATCTCGTCCTGCGTTGGTGCTGCCAGTAAGAGATCAGACGTAAAGAGAGAGATGAGCGAAATAAAGCCCAGAGCTCTGGGAGCTTACATGCAAACGCATCGTCCAATGACCCTCTTCACCCCCACTCTTTGTCCCCCCCCACCCCCCTAAATTTAGTTTGGGTATTTGGGGCAACCACTCCTTCCCATTCTCTGCCCCCCCCCCCCCCCCCCCCCCCCCTCCCTTGACCTCCCTCTCTGCTGGCATTTAGGCTCAATTCATCTTAGTCTGGGCCGTCGGGGCGATCCGTCGGGGCGCAGACATCTCATGGTGAGACGTAAATGTTCTGATAAGCTGTGAACAATGTTGTTACACGTTAATGATCCCGTCCGGAAAACATGATGTTTAAATACGGCAAATATGCACCCAACAAACACACACACACACACACACACACACACACACACATTGAACAAATGCTGCCCCTGCAACTGTTTGGAAAACTATTAAAGATATTCCAACAATGTGTTCTCACCGGGAAACTGGGTTTGGCAGAAACTCTGCAGCTTATAAATGAATGTTAATTTATTCAACAGGAGATCGGCCTGTTGGTCAGTCCATAACCAGTGTGTCCATAACATACGACTGGGTTAGTACTCGATGCTAACACTTTAGCATGCACTTGCTAATAAAAGTTTGTGGCAAGTTCTCTCATCCTAAACAATAACTTCATATATTATATGCGTTTTGGATGGTATTATATTACAGATTGGTTTGTAAAATTACATTGAATATTATATACGTAGTCGGCCATCGGCAGGTACTCAAATGTAAGTACTTGCACTTCGTCTGAGAGAAGAAATAAATATATATTTATATATTTATATAGGTGCATTCTTAGATCTGTTATGATCATGCCTCACTTTCCGCCCAATTTGTGTCCATTTATAGACAAATAAAGAAAGAGAAATTGAACGTTTAGGAACTGATGG
Organism: Leptoclinus maculatus; assembly: GCA_032191485.1. Taxonomy (NCBI): domain Eukaryota; kingdom Metazoa; phylum Chordata; class Actinopteri; order Perciformes; family Stichaeidae; genus Leptoclinus; species Leptoclinus maculatus. The sequence goes on along the minus strand of JAVDOI010000039.1, from coordinate 1,252,390 downwards.
ATGTGATTCAGAGTTGTCATCGTTCATTAATCTTATTCGTGCTCGTGTTTGGTTTTTTGACGGGCTTCCATGGTTGTCCTCGGCTTTAATTCAGACTATGAAGGAGCTCAGATCAACATCCGATCAATGAAGAGATGTCAGGTAACACCTAAATGTATCTCTTTAAAATAAAAAACCTGTCAAGCTTTGATTCTTGAGATCTTCATGTTATTATTAATAACACATTTGCTGCCATCATTGAACTTCTTGGAACCTAAAGCTCAAAACTACACGGTGGTTGCTTTCCTTTCTGCGCCTTGAAAAGTTAAAATTAGGGATGCGCAGGAGTGATGAATGCCCATTCATCATCTTCTAACCTTCTGGAAACTTCTTCACATGCCATGTGTTGCACTAACATGGCTTTCTGTGCGCTGACTGGTGAGCAGTGACATGGTTTTTGTGCATGAGCACAGTGTGTTCACACCCTTTGTGCACTCCCACGAGGGCACAATGTGTGTGTTTATGTGTGTTGTGTATGCTTGAGTGAGTGTGTGTGTGTGTGTGTGTGTGTGTGTGTGTGTGTGTGTGTGTGTGTGTGTGTGTGTGTGTGTGTGTGTGTGTGTGTGTGTGTGTGTGTGTGTGTGTCTGGGTTTGTTTGGCCAGCTGTTTGGAGGGAAAGCCTGATCCCATGTGACCTTGTGTTTCTCCAGCTGCTCTCGGATCAGAACAACCAGCTCTCTCTGGCAGGACGGACCCAAACCCCGGTTACCCTGCTTGTCTTTTTTTAGGATTATTATCGTTGGTACGGTGCGACTGGTACAGAAACATGAACGCTTTTAGAGAAGAATCATGGCAACATAGAGGTCGACTCGACGAAGGTGAAATGAGTAAATGCTGCTCTTTGAAAGATAAACCAGAGTTTACGTCAACAGATAAAAGGACATTATTCAGACATTTTAAGTCAATAATGGCAGAATGCAAGCTCGTATTGTGAGTAGCTGCATCTCATAACTGCTATTTTAACAGTGGAGTTTGGTGCAGATGGTCCTGATTTATTGAAGTGTCTGCATTCACAGACAGATGAGCACAAATTACTTCAACTTAAATGTAGAAAACTACAGTTTTTTGCATTTGCTAGCGGCACATTTATTTTCTGAAATATCAAATTGTAGCACACAGTGTTGACATGTCAAAGGGCTAGTGCTGGTTCTCCTTTCAAATATTACAAGACATACTCAGATGAAAAGTACAGCTGTGTATTGTGATGTTTTCTTTATCGTCTGAAAGAACCAGACGACGTGTTATGGGAGAAAAATAGAACAAAGCATGAAAAACATTGTTTTAACTTAACCTTAACTTATTATCTTACCGGTTATTAATGTTAGTAGTATTTGTCTCCCACAGTGTGACGGCGGTGTGGTTTCACAACAGATAAACTAGCGATACTTACAGTGTGACAAACGTCCTAAATGTTGTTTACATCGTCTTCGAGGCGACAGAGTTACAGGAACTGAAGACCAGAAACAGGAGAGAGACCGAGGATCAGCGAGGTGCTGAAACCTGTCGGCTTCACACTCGCACTGTCTCTCACACACACACACACACACACACACACACACTGTCAGGGTGTACACACATACTGCATATAAACACACACATTCTTGTACACACGTGCACACACAAAGCCTGTTGTAATGAGAACATTATCATACATCAGCCATGTCTCATGCTATTCACAGGAGCTATTTATAGTGTTGTTCACCACGAGTAAAGACTTTGATCTGAGTGTGTGTGTGTGTGTGTGTGTGTGTGTGTGTGTGTGTGTGTGCGTGTGTGTGTGTGTGTGTGCGCGCACCAATTAAAATGGCAGGAGAGCCCTGACTATCAACAGCCAGGTGCTGGATGTGAGGTGGAATTTGGCGCATGACCGTGACGAACCAGCAGGTTCCTCAAACGCACCAGTTTGTTCCCCAAAGACATTAACACACATATTAATGTGTTAAATATGTTTACGTGTAGTTCATTCTCATAATGTGCATCCTTTAAATACTTTACACACATGACAGATTGTATAAATGTCTCCGTATTATTATAGCGTCTATTTATATTATTATAATGATATTATGAGTTGAATCATTTTATTTAAAATGATGTTCAAACTTTGATTTTTTTTCTGACTTTAAATCAGAATAAATTTATATTTGGGCTATAATCTAGATTTTGACTTTTCCATATTTATGAATGTAATTTATACAAAAAGTTATTTACACATTTCTTTATTTTAATGTATTCACTTCTAAAAATAGTGAATACATTTGACCATATTACTAAACTAAATAAAACAAAAGTGTCATATTTATAATATATTTATTTATTTAAAATAAAAATCGAAAAGTTGTGAGAAATTAAAAAAATAAATGCCCATCATCTGCTTTTTGTAAATGTTACCATATTACTAAACCAAATAAAACAAACTTAATTTGTAATATATTTATTTTTGTTTAAATAGCAAATAAAAAAATAAATTTCCATTTGTTTCTACGTATATATATGTACCTTTGTAAATATATTGGGTTAGGTTGTAATAATTCACATTTACTCATTTATTTACTATAATCAGATGAATACAGATTTCCTCTCTGAGGTAATTCATATCTCACATTTACACTGCAGTTAATAAACAGGTCATTTGTCAGGCAGCGACACGGACAGACAGCTAGTCCTCGACATTTCCAGTAATCCCTCGTCTGTTCCCGACTCTTGTTTACAGATGTCTCTCTCTCCGCCGCTTTAAGTCGCTGATGTTTAAAAGTGTCCGGACGGCCTTTTCAGAGCTTTCAACTGCCGCTGAGGCTTCCAGCTCAGCTGGTCGCACATGTCTGTCAGCACCGCTATTACCATCCCCTCTGTGTGTGTGTGTGTGTGTGTGTGTGTGTGTGTGTGTGTGTGTGTGTGTGTAGGTGGGTGGGTGGGGGGCCTGTGACCTTGAAACTAACGCTGAACATTATACTCAACACCTTCCCACATGCACACATGCACAAAAGTTAGCTAACTCGTATTCTCAGCCGGAGGCTATTGACCCTTTTACTTTGCTTTACATTGCCAACACATGTTCAAATCGTAGCATTCAGTGTGTGTGTGTGTGTGTGTGTGTGTGTGTGTGTGTGTGTGTGTGTACAGTTTTTGAATTAGCTCTATTTTAGCAAAACGTCAGGGAAGCCCAGTTCAGCTCACCGTGTAGGTGATGGGTGTAAGAACGAGGCTAATTGGGAAGCTCTCGGGAGTTTTGTAGTTCAGAGTTTATGAAATTAGGTTCAACATGTTTTACGAATCTCAGAGGATTACATTGGGATGATTAAAGAGGTACACATGAAGTTAAACTTTATATATTGTATATGGTCAAGCCATATGTTGGATTGCTCATCTGAGCTCATCGCCATCTTGGTTTTTGGCCGTCGCCATCTTGGTTTTTTGCAACCATAAGTGACACTCGAGGGACAACAAAACGCTGAAAAATAATTTTTTAGCAGACAGAATGTTACAATTAACTTTCGTGAAGTGAAAACATGCTGAAAAGTTTAAAGTTCTAAGACAAAAATAAGTGGTAGAGACCTGTCAATCACTGTGTAGCCCCGCCCCTAAAGCATACCCTGCTTTATGGTCTGTTTGACTCTAAATGGACCATAATGTACTAAATGAACATCATGCTGTATTGAAGAAGACTTGAAACTAGAGATTGAGACCATAAACTCATGTTTACAATGTTTACTGAGGTAATAAATCAAGAGAGAAGTAGAGTCATTTTCTATAGACTTCTATACAATCAGAGGAGTCGCCCCCTGGTGGACAGTAGATAGAATGCAGCTTTAAGGCATGAATAAGACAAAAGATTGGTGGTAAGTGAAATGGACAAAGCTCTCATATGTGCTGCACTTCACAGAGAAGTAAACAGTGATTTTCTTTAGGTGGCCTTTATTTCTACATGTTCCATTGATGGCAGCGAGCAGGAAGTTACTTACATGAACAAAAACATGAACTAAAATTCATCCCAAATTCCCAAATTCAGCGAGAAAACATTCACACAGCCCTCATGTTTTTGGAGACATTTTATATACAAACGTGTTTCCCCCTGGAGGGAAAAAGCGTTTGAGCTGAAGTGGCGCGGTGCTAAAGTGAAGAGGCTCAGCGGCCACGACAATGTGCTAATGCCACCGTGGCTCTCTAACGAGTGAGAGCCAGCGCTAATTTCCTATTTGACAAAAGGACTCTGTGATCCTTGGCTGTAAGCGGTTTGCTGCACTAGCAGGTGTGTGTGAGAGTGAGAGAGACGAAACACTTTCACTGAAACATGCTTGTGCCCAGCTAAAAAAAACTAGCATAATGCTACAACTTGTATGAAAGCGTGTTAGTTCACCTGCATGCAAGCGATAGCTTGAGGTCACGGCGGTCGATGGCGGCGGCGGCCTGCTGGGGGTTACCGGCCGGCAGGTCACAGAGCAGACAGGTTGAGCGACAGATCATTTACATCTCCCAGCATGCTCGGTGTGTTCTCGGCACAGGAAGTGCTCACTGTTGCTGACCGCTCACAGAGAAAAAAGCCTCGATGAAGACGAGCTGTCAGAGTCGACCCGTCACGAGGGACGCACACAGCTGCAAAGCACCGATGAGCAAAAAGAGAGACGACGTGAAAACCTCGTTTGAAACCACTTTGACTCTTGTAATAATGCAAATTACTAAAAGTCAGACCCGAAAAACATAACCACGCTTCAATTTTATGTAGTTCTGTTTGGTGCAAGAAGTACTCAGATCTTTTATTTAAGTAAAAGTAACAATACTACAGTGTAGACAAACACAGATAGAAGTACAAGTCCTGCATTAAAAAATGTATTCAAGTAAAAGTACAAAAATATCAGCATCAAAATACACTTAAAGTACAAAATGTAAAAATAGTCGTGAAGCAAAATGGCCCATTTTCGATTCATATAAAATATTTAATTATAATTATTTATGTGTAACGGTGAAGCTGCTGAATTTCCCCCAACAATCAATAAAGTTGTATCTTAATTTATAATATTACATCATCATTTATTTGTTGATTACATTTTTTATTTAATCTGTATTAATGTGTCACTTTAATGCATAAAGGATGAGCTTATTTTATATTTTATATAAACAGCCGGCTTGTGAATTCCACCAAGGTTTAAATATATATATCCATAATATTACTAAATTACATTATATTACATCATAATTAGTTTGTTTATATTTTGTATTATTAATAATAATTAATAATAATAATATAGAAGAGACGAGCGATATGCGAGGAGATGGACGAGGAGACGGACGAGGAGACGGACGAGGAGACGGACGAGGAGACGGACGAGGAACTCGGATGGCGATGAATGATCGGACAAGTGGAAGGAGTGACGGGGGAGGGGACGAAGAAGAGACGGGGAGAAAAGGGCAGGAGGACGGTGACAACTCTGACAGCTTCAGGCCCTCGTCCACTCCTTCAGCCTCGGGGATACATTTGTCCCGGACCCGTCACTGCTGCAGACGACAGTTTTTTGTGTGTGTCTGTACATTTAGAACCACCCGTTCCCTGACGGAGCTTTGAAATCCCGACAAACCTGTTTTCACCGGTTGGGTAAATGGGTCAAGGTTGGTTATCCGACAAGTCTTCATACGCTCATTGTCCACCATCTTGAATCTCAACACTCTGTTACAGTTGCGGACTCACATTTTAATGAATCTGTCCATCAAGCAATATAATCTCCTTTAACACACGTATTTCTATATAAACACTCTTAATGCTCGTCATCGGAGCCACCGGGTCGGATTCTGGTGAAATCAGATGAACTCATGCAGGTTCACCAGAAACTCCTTCAGCTCAGACTCCAGCGGGGCCTCCAGCAGAGACCAGTCCACCGTGGACAGACCCAGACCCAGAGCTTTACCCGTTTTCCAAACAAATTATTTATTATACAGACTTTTGTTTAAATTATCCAATAAATGTGTTATGAAGATTTTATTTATAAATGTGCAATCTAATTTTGGAGCACCCCTTGTGATCTTTGGCGTCCCCCCAGAGGGGGGCCCAGACGCCAGGTTTGGGAACCACTTTCCTAGCTCATAACTGTGACTCCATGTGCTTTTTGACGTTCACATTGATGAGAAAGTCATGTCACTTTTACTTTAAATTCGTCCATAAACGTGCAGGAAAACACTCGAAGTGACTCCCTCGTCCCTCTTTGTCCCCCTCTTTGTCCCCCTCTTTGTCCCTCTCTTTGTCCCTCTCTTTGTCCCCCTCTTTGTCCCTCTCTTTGTCCCTCTCTTTGTCCCCCTCTGCTGACCACATCTCCAGTGGTCCATGTTTCACACCCCCGGGGTGACACACCGGCATCAGTTTCTGTCTCTCCACCCTTCAGTCTGTTCTCCAGAGTTGTCTGTTTGCATTTTCCCCTCTCGCTCTCTCTCTCCGTCACATGTCCACAAAGCGAACGCTAAGTAGGTGTTTGAGTGTCTTGAGGACTTGTGAGACTAATGACCGAGTCGACACACCTGCCCGCCGCGTTCATTCACGATGACAAAAAATAAAACACTGGGAGAGATTTCAACATTTGCTTCGTTGGCTCTTCACCATTTGTTTCACGGATCTTAGCATGTGTCCAGCGCTAACGCCATCTGTTCTTACACGTTATTTCCATCGCGGCCCACCTTGTAAGCCTAGAGCGTGCTGAGACGGTGAAGATTTGACTTGGCGCAGGACGGGACAAGCTGATGAAGTGGGACACTTTGTATCTCTGGGGAGGGGGGGAGGATCGTGGCTTCGTCTGCATCGGGTTCTGCTTCTTCTTGTTTTTCAAGTTAGTGCCTTTGGAGGCCAGGCTTTAAATATCTCGTACGCCACGTGTGAAAAAGCAATGAAATACGCACAACTTTGGAATGCAGCTTACATTTAGTGGATGGTAGTGTGCCATAATTACCAGTCTAGATTACTGGACAGGATTAGTTAGATAGAGTAGTTTGACTACTATAGCAGATTTTTCAATTTCAGTTAAATTGAACCACCAGTCTGCCACTATACTCTTCATCTGTCCAATAAAGACTTAAAATAGTTAGGAATTTGCATAGAATGCGATCTGTGTATTTTGTCAGTCATCACTTGTATATAAATGCTTGTGGGAAGCGATCTGCTCAGAGCCAGTGTGAACAATTACAGCAGGAAATCAACCTTTTTCACAGCAAACATCTTGATTTACAGCAGGAAAAGCACAGGTGAGATGAATGATATGAAAGCAGGCGGCAACCTCCGGCTCTGCCGAGTGTAGTTGATGCTGAAGTGTCTTCAAACCTGCATTCTCTCTAGTGTCCACCAGGGGGCGACTCCTCTGGTTGTATAGAAGTCTATGAGAAAATGACTCTACTTCTCTCTTGATTTATTACCTCAGTAAACATTGTAAACATGAGTTTATGGTCTCAATCTCTAGTTTCAAGTCTTCTTCAATACAGCATGATGTTCATTTAGTAAATGATGGTCCATTTAGAGTCAAACAGACCATAAAGCAGGGTATGCTTTAGGGGCGGGGCTACTGTGATTGACAAGTTGCTACCAGAGCCGTACACGGTGTCTCTACGTCAGTTTTCCGCAGTCCAATTATGGTAACTTCCGTTTATCGGTTGCAAAAAAGACAAGATGGCGACGGCCACGTGGTTCTTCTATACGCTGGGAACACGGGAGAAGGTTCAGTTAGTTACAATCTTTAACCTCAACACTAGATGGCTCCAAATCCAACACACTGACCCTTTCAAACAAACAGCGCCCAGAAAAAGAAAGGAAAGAAGGTAATTTGAACATTTGTTGATGATACCAGTCATTTTTAGTTGATAAAAACAACTGGAACTTGATCAAAACACCACGTGTCCCCCTCTTTTTTATTCTTTATAACTAGACATGTTAGTGTAGTTACCCCACAATCCATCTCACTACCAGCTCAGAGTTGACAGAACTGAAACATTAACTGTCTTGGGTCACAAAAGTTCCCACCGTGAACATACTGTATTTTTGCCCCGATCGCGAATGAATTTCAGTTGATCAAACACGAACTTGTGTGTAATTCTGCAGCTGGTTGGTTGTTTGATATAAAACTTCCATCAGATATTAAAGCCTGACGGATGAAATCAGACACCACAAGTGCGAGCAAATCGATTTGTATGTGTCTTAAAACGAATTGTCTCATTTTCACACTGCTATCGGATAACGGACTGTGATCTGCCAGCGCCGTGTAACGGCTGGTGTGGATTTGAAATTAGGCCACAGCTGTCCCGGAGAACCTTATCGTGCCTCCATATTCGTGTTTCTCGCAGAACGGGATAACCTTTCCGTCCCTCGGGTGTCCAGGGGAGAAAGGCTGGGACCATCTGACACCAGATCACCAGGGTGGAATTCGGGGAATGGCGCTGTCCCTCCACCGTGACTGCCCCCCCCCCCCACCAGGGAGGTGTCATCTCCGAATTGTGTTTATTTGTTGGCACCCTGTCGTGAAAACCTTCCCATCAACTGCATGTTAATCTTGTCTGTAAATGACCCTCGGTCGAAATTGTTGTTGTCTTCAAACCATCCTTTCCTTCTGGTATTTTCCTCCTCTGATATCCACTTCTGTCATCTTCGCTGCTGCCGTGCACTTAGACCTCTGAGTCACAAATACATACACATAAAAACATGGCATTGGTTCGGTGACATGTGGCGACCGCAGACGGCACTAAAAAGGCACCGGTGATGAAAAACCCTTCCAGCCGTCCTGGGAAGCCATCTTCTGTTTCACACCGGGGCAAAATTTACGAGCTCAGCACTCAGCATCTCTGCTCTCCTGCTGAGATGTTTTAGAGAAATACATGTCGAACCACAGAGGGGAGGAGATGGAGATGTAGACGAGCAGAAAGTGGTGGAGGGACGAGAGGAGAGAAGAACGTGAGAGTTTGTTGACCAGTAACCTGTTACTGTACGAAAGTAAGTGTTGTTACGTGGTGTAACAACGACGAAAACAAGCAATAAAGTCCACTAATGGCGGGCAGACGGAAGGGGTGGTGGACGGGTCAAACAAACACAAGACTTTCACTAAGGAGAACGCTGTTCATATCCCGTGTGAAACCGAAAGTCATCGTTGACTTTGCTCTTGTTACATAATGTTGACTCGCTTGATACATCACATGAGAAAGTCCACAAAGGGTATATGGTAGTTACATTGTTACGTAGTGCTGGGCGGTATGACCTTTCCTGGACTGTGTTTTTATATAGGTTTATAGTGGCTTACTCTACTGTCAGGAGTACATAGAATATAAAAACATTTTACTGTCATCATGTATAAAGGCTTTGCTTACTAGAGGGTTTGCTCGTTTGTTCGTATAATGTTGGGATAGCAGTTTGGCTGAAGTATTGTCGCCCCGGTAAGACGTACCTTGAATCCAGTGTTTTAATCATTGCTCTGAACCCGTCTTTCTCGACTGTCTGTAGCGGGACCATGTCCTTGCAGAGGTGGATCGTTATTGCGTTCGTAATGTCGCTCCACCGCTTGCTTTTCTTGTCATATGCAGTGCTTCGAGCAAATGCCTCTTCAAGCGATGTCTGACCCTTTAGCTTCACTGTTTCACTCGCGTTAACGTTACTGGTTGACGACCGTAATCACACTCTTGGTATTCCAACTCATGTTTTCTGCTGAGGTGATGGAGAAAGTTGCTCGTGTTACCACCAGCGTTCTTTAATGTAGCGTTACTGTAGCGACCGGTTGAACCGGTATACCGCCCAGCACTATTGTTACGTTAGGTTGTTACTTTATGTTTCGTTGTTACGTTTCGTTAAGTTGTTACGTTTCATTGTTAAGTTTCGTTGTTACGTTATGTTGTTACGTTACGTTGTTACATTATGTTGTTACGTTTCGCTGTTACGTTATGTGGTTACGTTGTTACGTTGTTTCGTTGTTACGATTCGTTGTTATGTTTCGTTGTTACGTTACGATGTTACGTTAAGTTGTTACATTGCGTCACACCTTTACGTTATTATTTTAACACAAACCATGATCTTTTTTCTAACCTTAACCAATTAGTTTTCTTACCTAAACCTAACCAATCGTTTTACAACGTTAACCAAGTGACATTGTGCGTTTTTGCAAGCGTGATACGAGTCTGATATAAAACGTATTAATGAAACGTATTTTTGATTCAAAAACGTTGTCATTAAACGTTCAATCCCAACCTTTTTTCTGGCGAACGTGTTGCTCTACTAGATCCCTGATCTCAACCACTCACACACCAGTTAATAGAAATAAATAGCCACATAATCATCTGAACCTCATGTTTTTTCAACATATGTGAGTCTTGAAGTCTGTCCGAAAGCCGCCACATACCGCCTTCAGAGAAAGATGGATTCACCCAAAGTCAAGAGAGCTCCAACAACAGAAAAAAATGACCTCCACCATCCATCACCAAGTTTGTTTACTTGGCGATGAGATCAATATTTAGTCGGAGAGCCTGGTGGAAAGTTGGATGTCCCGACCCAGCTTCGAGCTTCGAGCCACATTGACAGCTCATGGAAAGACTGTCGCTCGAGCAAATGGCTGTAGCTCAGCCAGGTTGGCGACTGACTATTTTGTGCCGGATGGATGAAAAAAAAAAAGTGCTTCACAAGCAAACATATGAGCACTTTATCGGTCAAATCAAGCGAAACCCACTCCCTCAGATGAGGGTTCAAGTGTCAAAAGGGTCAGTCTTATGCTAACTAAAATCCCAAATGTCAGCCAAGGGGTCACTCCAGTTCCCCACCTCGGCCTCTTCTTCTCTCCTCCCGACCCCCTAAACGTTGAGCCTGAACACGGAAAGAAAACGGAAAACCGAAAGGCTGTCAAACTACCGACCGGGTGCACAGTTTGGAGATGAGGTGGGAGGCAGTTCAGAGGGGCAGAAATAACAAAGACAACGATCACGGCTGTAAATTGTGCTGCAGACACATCAAGCTGTCCGCGCACTCCTTAGGTCGAGTGTCAGCTGGTTTGGGAATGAAAACACTTAACCCCACCGTGGCTTAAAAGGTCATAACTCATAACTCTGCTCTCTGACACGAGTTACTGCCTCTCGTTAGGGCTGGACATCCCCGTCTCTCACCTTCCCCCTCCCTCCCTCCCTCCCTTCCTCTCCCATGTGGGTAACCAGTAGATGTATCCATTGCCTGTATCTCTGAAAGAGATACCCTTACCCAACCTACCAAAAATGTGCCACAAGTGTGCAGCGAGAGGAAGTGAAAGCAGCGGTGTGTGTCACACGCGCTTTATTTTTACAATCCGGACACACAACGCTCTCATGCGATATGGGTGGTTAATCTCCACCGGCTGTACTTTTGTATTCTATTCAAGCAGGGAATAAGGTGCCCCACCACCATGATGGCACTCTTCCCGGGAGAGACCCCCACCAACCTCTACCACCAGCGGATAGTGGTCCTTAACCCTCTCAACACGCCCACGCTGCCAGAATCCTGCAGCAGCCTCATCTCAGATCGCCTTTGATTTATCTGAGGCTAAACATAACCCTCAACGCAGCGGCTACATCGCCGCGCTCCTTCTGCTTTTTCCAAGCGTGGATGAAATACAGAGGGTTTGAATCAACATGGACTTTAACAGTAGTGTTGATGAATGAAGGATTTATGCGAGCTTCATAGTAATTCGGGGAAATAAATCTGCTGCCACGGCGGTGTAATCGAACCGTGGGAGTCGCCGTGAGCACGTGGGGGAAGATTTATCGCCCGTACAGCAGCGTGTTAGCCGGATAAAATGTTACTTTGAGAGACATTGAAACCCCTGCTGTAGGTAAAAAAGAAGTGGGAGTGAGATAGCGATGTTGTAAAATGACCGAGAGAGAGATGGAGGTAAGCTGAGAACCAAAATAAATCCCAAAGCCTCCCTATCTAATGATCTCTCACACATGCAGCTCATCTTATCTGCTCTTTTCTCCCGTGGCTGATAAAACAAGCGTGGAGTGGGGGGGTGAGGATTTCTCAAAGAGATATCATCTGTTTTTCTATCCCTCCCCCGACATCCGATCGGAACCGCAGCGGGCGGCCTCGGGAGGACGAGGCCCGGTCCCGTGTTTGTCCGGCGCTGAAAAAAAAAAAAAAAGAAGAGTTATCTGCAATTTATGAAGGTGCTAAGCAGGGATCTGTCATTGTGGAGGAGGAGGAGGATGGGGGAGGTAGTTATGGTGCAGAGAGAGAGAGGTGCTGAAACAAAACAGGATGTATCGGAGGTGGGGGAGACGTGGGAGTGAGGGGAGGAGAGGAGTGAAAAGAGTGGAAGTTTACCAAACACTTTCAAATGATGTGATTCAAATTGTACATCTGAGTAAAACCTCACACATATACGACCAGCTGCTATCACATGACCAGACTGAGCAACTGCTGAAGAAGACCGCGAGAGAAAGTTTCCAACGTCGACAATCGACTACTTGTACAGGCAAACCTTTACAGTGAAACTGGTTCGGGTCAAACCTCGGTTTAGGAGTTCCGGACTATCTTGAAAATAATATTGAATATAATATGCATGATTTGTTTTGTCAGAAGATGGCTTTGACGTATAAATATTCCACTGGATATTGTTCTGTTTATTAATATTTGAACTGTCGACTTTAAAGATCAGATTAGAAAAAACAATAATATACATATATATATTCTGGCTGCCTGCTCTGTCCTCCGATAGGATAAAAGGATAAAAGAGTCCTAACCTGCTTGTTTTGGCAGCAGTGAGGCTGAACTTTTGGCCGGAGGGTAAAAACCTGAACCTCGTTGGACACCGTTAGCGAAGAGACGGCTGATCACAGAGCAGGTAGTATGAAAAGAGACAAAACGAGGGGAAGGCTTGTGCACAGAGGGAGGTCTGTGTGATACTTTTATTGAGTTAATCACAGGAGTGAGACGTCAGCGATGTGGCCAGAGGCGTCTGTCAGAGCTGCAGCGGCGATGCAGAGATCAGCAGGAACGACTTCAGCTCAGAGCCGTGAAAGAATAGACAGCTTCAATTGAGTTATTGGACTGAGCAGCCAGAGAGAGAGAGAGGTGGAGAGAGGCCTTTTAACTTAATTAAACACTAATATGAAGCAGTCAGTGGCGGGGTTTTTTTCTGTGAGGGGGGGGGGGGGGGGGGGCTTTCATGTGTGTTTGGCTGGAGGTGAAGTCTTTGACAGAGAAGTTTGTGAGCTTGGACCCCACCTGGAGTCTCCAATACCGGCCAAGTCAGAGGTGTTATTAGATGAGGATGGAGAGATTTGTGTGTGTGTCTGTGTGTCTGTGTGTGAGTGTGTGTGTGGGGAGGAGTGTGTGTTTTGATAGCATTAGTCTGATAGGATTAGACAGAGGCCACAGGGGTGTGTGTGTGTGTGTGTGTGTGTGTGTGTGTGTGGCTGAGCCCTCAAGTCAGGAACATTTAGTTTTATGAGGAACATATTTTTCATATTTGACATTTGAAGGCGTTTTAACAGCAGAGGGTTCGTTGTAAACACCTTTACTGTCTCGTAAACAAAGATGAACTCTTTATTATGTGGTTTGAAATCCTACCGTAATGCTGCACAAAGCAGCTCCTTAAAGAAAAGTGTTTGTTCACTCTTTAGGGATGAATTGGATCTCCAGGTCTTATCACCTCAGTGTTGGACCTCACAAGTTCAAGATCTGGCAACAATGTTGCAAAATCTTGTAGAAAAGCATGAAACCAGAAGTCAGCAGAATAAAGGTCTTTACGCTCCGGGGCCTTTTTGTTTTCTGCCATTAATTTGCACTTCAGTCATTTTTTTCAAACTGTTGTTTTTGTCACGAGTACTTTCACAGAGATCGTGAATATTACGCCTCGAAAAACCAAAAGTAATAATTTTTTGGGAGCGAGGTCAATTTTCTGAGCAATCACGTTGTGTGGAACAAACGTATTCAAAAAGTACTCTATAGTGACAAACAACACAACAGAGAACTTAATTGCTCCTTTCAACCAGATGCACTTCTTCCCTTCTTCCCTTTCACAATAAAAGCCCTAGACATATAGACAGCGTAACTGCTTACCATAGAGAACTCAAATTCACTGACTTCACTCAAAGGAAACTATCTCACTGTAACTATACAACAGTTTAGCTCAGACAGACTGGTAGTTCACACTCTTGACTTGTCCATTGTTGACTCGTCCATCCTCTCTTTCCAACCTTTAGAATAGGACACGCCCACTGATGTCATCGCTTCAGCTCAAGGACAACCTGCTATTTTTCAGAGTTTCTGAACCAATTTTCACTCTAAATTCTTCCCGAGGGAACCAGAACAGAACCTGTTCCATGTTGGTGGAAAGATGGGTGATAGTGTCTGTCTCACAGCTCAATCATGACCCGGTCCTCACTGGGTTTATTTCCAATATGTAATCGTATATCACTTTGTCTGTCATTACATGAAAGGAACCACGTTTCTCTCAAATCTCTCCAGATTAGCCAGATGCCAGAAGGCTGTGTGGTGGTCTGGACCGAGACAGCAGGTTATGTTTGGACTGATGTTGGTCGGCTGATTGGTTGGAGTGTGTGTGTGTGTGTGTGTGTGTGTGTGCGTGTGTGTGTGTGTGTGTGTGTGTGTGTGTGTGTGTGTGTGTGTTACTGGCAGGAGGTCCAGTTATTGACAGAGGGATTACGGTGAGCTCGGAGTTCAAGCCTCCGCGCTGACAGACAACTTGCCCAGAGAGTCAACACACACTCTGGAGACACACACTCCGCCCGCACCCTCACCTGACCCTGATGTGTGTGTGTGTGTGTGTGTGTATGTGTGTGTGTGTGTGTGTGTGTGTTCATCACAGTGACGATTGGGCAGCGCTTTGTCAAATTGATCAATCTCGCCTTATTTTGCAGTAATGTCTTTATTTTATTATATAAACGCTGAGAAAAAAAAGACACTTTGAAAATGAATACAAGGTGTTTTTGCTTTTAATTAGTAAAAACATCTGCCGTGGAATTTGTGAACATTTGGTACGAGTTCTTGAAATATTAAGGCTTTTCAAGATAAAAAGAGATTTATTAAATATTTTCCTAGTTTTAGGAAGTGTGTCATAATAAGCCTGTAGTATTTGTTTCACTTCCCACATATTCAAGATGTCTAAAAAGTCTCCTTATATATCACTGAAATCTTACTTGTGTGGTATTTGTGTCTTATGTTAAGTGTATTGAGGTATTCTGACTAGTACTTTGACAAATATACTTGGTAATATTTTGAGTTTTTGCCGTATCGTCGAGGCACAAAAGGGTGTTCTGGCTTTCAAGGCAGATTTCTGAATGGAATACTGTCTCCGAATCTAATCTTTACACAAGAGAAGCCTGGTTCAAATGCATCACTGTCACTATAATAAGATCTTAACCACAAAAAGTGAACTCCTGCACTCACGGACATATAAAAAATGTTGTGTACACCACAGCAATATATCCCTTATATGAGTTTAAGGAGAAATATGGAGCAATACTTCACTAAGAAACAAAATACTGCAATGTTTACCCCCTGAATGAAATGATTGACAGCTCACTATTCTTTCTGGGTGGTCTGTGGGTGGTGGTTTGGGGGGGGGGGGGGGGGTTTGACAGGCTCTATGTTATCCTCTCTGCTATTTTTCATCCCTTCGTTTTTTCCCCACAAAAACTCTTTAAAGGGAACAGCCACGTTACGCAGGTCATGTGTCGGTTCTTCAGCCCCAGAGGATGTTCTGACACGTCAGACACAGAATCCAGCTCCCTTTAAGAGACTCTCGCCATCTTTAATAAAAGATCTCAGACTCTTCCTCTCCTCTGGATATCACGACAGATCTTAACATGGTTCACTCTGACATTTCAATCATTCAGCCGCGTCATTACTGGTATTGACGATGAATGTTAATAGTACATGTAAATAATCAAGCGCAGTTAAACAGATATACACAACAATAGATAACAACAAACGCACAACAAACGTCTATGTCTACACATGTTTTTTAATCAGTTCAAGTACCATCTTCTTTGTCTCTTACCACTTCATATTTAAATGGGCTTCAATGTCATTTAGCTACAGAAACTGTAGCTGTTTGTCCCTAATTTACCCCACTGAAGGTATTTCTATAGAGCTAAAAGTATATTTCATAATCTTCTCCTTCCTTGTAGTCTTCAGTGTTTCCTGCCCTCAGCTTCCTCCCACATCTGCCTGCACACCTGTTCTCAATCTCCTAATCATCTCCCAGCACATAAACCAGCCACGTTACCTGTGTTTGGTCTCAGTGTCCATGCTTCCTTTTACTTGGTTTTTGCTGACCACCTGTTGACAAATGCTGTTGTGAACTAGACACCATGAACTTTGTTTTACAGTCTAACTGAACTAGCTAGTAGCACTAAGACTAACCCAGTAACATTAACACAAAGGCTAAGCTAGTAGCACTAAGACTAACCCAGTAATAACATTAACACAAAGGCTAAGCTAGTAGCACTAAGACTAACCCAGTAACATTAACACAAAGGCTAAGCTAGTAGCACTAAGACTAACCCAGTAACATTAACACAAAGGCTAAGCTAGTAGCACTAAGACTAACCCAGTAATAACATTAACACAAAGGCTAAGCTAGTAGCACTAAGACTAACCCAGTAACATTAACACAAAGGCTAAGCTAGTAGCACTAAGACTAACCCAGTAACATTAACACAAAGGCTAAGCTAGTAGCACTAAGACTAACCCAGTAACATTAACACAAAGGCTAAGCTAGTAGCACTAAGACTAACCCAGTAACATTAACACAAAGGCTAAGCTAGTAGCACTAAGACTAACCCAGTAACATTAACACAAAGGCTAAGCTAGTAGCACTAAGACTAACCCAGTAACATTAACACAAATGCTAAGCTAGTAGCACTAAGACTAACCCAGTAACATTAACACAAAGGCTAAGCTAGTAGCACTAAGACTAACCCAGTAACATTAACACAAAGGCTAAGCTAGTAGCACTAAGACTAACCCAGTAACATTAACACAAAGGCTAAGCTAGTAGCACTAAGACTAACCCAGTAACATTAACACAAATGCTAAGCTAGTAGCACTAAGACTAACCCAGTAACATTAACACAAAGGCTAAGCTAGTAGCACTAAGACTAACCCAGTAACATTAACACAAAGGCTAAGCTAGTAGCACTAAGACTAACCCAGTAACATTAACACAAAGGCTAAGCTAGTAGCACTAAGACTAACCCAGTAACATTAACACAAAGGCTAAGCTAGTAGCACTAAGACTAACCTAGTCTCAGCATTATCTCTGAGTGATTTCAATAATCATGCTAATGCATTCATCTTGGCTGTAAAGTCATCATCATCATCATGACAACCGTCTCTTTCCTAATAAGCGAATCCTTGCTGAAGGCCTGAAACAGTCGTTGACCTTCTCGCCCTTTAAGTGTCGCACCTCCTCCAGATGGAGGGCTTCACCAACCAGCCAGACTTCACAGACATTCCTCACATTGTTTCTCATTTTGTCTGATTATTCCTCGTTTCCTCTCACCTTGATCCGGTGCTAGACCAAACACACGGGGATGGACCGCCGATCGTGTCTGTCTCAATGCCCTGGAGGACGGGCCTCCTCCTCCACTGGAAGCAGTAATTGGCGGAGTGTTTGGGTTTCTGTTGAACTACCAACAACACGTCAGTCTGCAGAGAAACAAGGAATCTGATTTTTGAAGACAGGTGGGGTTTGTGCGTCTTTTTTACACACAAAGGCAACAATACAGGGTGATAACTTGTTTTACCTGCCATGAATTGTCCTTAAATGTTCTCTTTTTTAACCTACTCTGGCACATATACGACTTTAAACCATTTTCTATTGACAACTTTTTATTTTGTCACATGAAACTAAGAATAAGCCTACTAGTGGTGTAAAGTAACTAAGTAAATTTACTCTCAAGTACAGTACTTGCAATCTTGAGGTACTCTACTTTACTTCTACTTTACTAGATTTCAGAGGAATGTGTATCAATATCTGCTCTGTTATTTTATTGTACTGTATATATTGTGCATATTTTATTTTACTCTGTAACTTGCTGCTGCTACAAACTAATTTCCCCCTGGGGATGAATAAAGTTTATATCTATCTATCTATTTATCTATTTATCTATATCGTACTTTTTAATCCGCTACATTTATTTGATAACTATAAAACATTTATTAAAACTAATAATTAAAAAATTCCCCGAACTAGAAAAGTGTGTGATGGTCTTCTTACATTATATCCGTGCACGAAAATATTCTACTTTTAACAATTAAAACACTTTTTTTTTTTTTTGGGTCTCTTTGGATTTTGGATTTTTGGACGGATCTGTAAAACTGAGTTTCTCCACAAAGAATCACATAAAAGCACAATTTTTAAATAAAAAAAATGTTTTTTGGGACGAAGCGTCTGAAGACATTTTAGACCAAAACAATCGATTAGTCGACTAATCGCCTCAGAGGACGAAGTCCTATTTAATACTAATGATCCAAACTAGCATGCCTCCATCTTGACTCATACATTCTAAACCACACAGCTCAGAAAGTGCGTTTTAAATAAATACTTTACATGAGGATTTACCAGGTCAGTCGTGCTGTTAGTGTTCATGGATTCTCTCAGGAAAATACCGTAAAAAGTTGGAGGTTTTTCATCGGAAAATGTGAGTTTGAATGTCTCGAGCGGTGACAGTCTGACGTCCTCTCTGCCAGAGGTTTGACTGTCGTTCATGAACAAATAGTTTCTGTCTGGACGCTCTCTTTGCTGCATGGATTCAGTTAGTGTGTTTTTCTCGCACAGGAAATTGCATGTCCGTCAGGAGGATTGTGGGTCAGCGTCCTGCTCGTAAATCTGGGCTCTAAACAGTGACCACGCGGTAACTCCGTGTTCCATAAAATGGATCAATGTGTTCTTACGCAAACTGCTATTTTTCTTAGGATTGTGCCACATTTGATTTAAAATCTGTAAACGTTCTCCTTCTTTTCTTTTTTTAATGAGCTCTCATTAGACTCTCGTTGGATTTAGCTCTTTACGTTTATTGGCCTTAACGTCCCATTGTTCCAAAAAACACACAACAATAGTAATAATAATAACGCAGATTAAACCTTCAGCAAACATCCAGTCATTTTATCGTCGGGGCCAACGGCACCCTGTAAAACCCAGCAGAGCGCCGTTGTTAAAGTGTTTTTGGAGCGAAAAATCGGGGCCCGAAAAACGTCTCGGCTCGATTTTTTTTTTGTGTATTTATTTTTCTGTGTTTAATTGGACAAATGAATAGCATTCCAGCCCCAGAGCATATAGTGGCATTATTGTTCTCGGAGAATAAACACAGAAGGGTCCTGCGTGGACTATAAAACTCCAGAATAAACAGCTCTCTCAAAGCCCAGTATTGAATGTCTGTTTATGGCTTGTAATATGAAGTGCAGAGCTCTAAAATCACTAATTACATCAGCTATGTGGATTTCTGGGGAGAACTCTTAAAAGCTATTGGTGGCTGTGTGTGCGTGTGTGTGTGTGTAGGCTTAATATGTCTAATGTGTTTGTGTCGTTTTTGGCACACTGATGCCGAATATATTTAGGTCTATTCTACGCCTTTTTCTAAAAATGTAGCTCCATTTGCTCTGTCTTAACTTTATTCCTGTGTGCTGCAGTATTACGAGTGTGTGTGTGTGTGTGTGTGTGTGTGTGTGTGTAGGTGTGTGTGTGTGTGTGTGTGTGTGTGGCTTCGTAGCAGCCCTCAGAGGGCTGACCTCGGTGCAGCGCGGGAGGAAAAAAATAGTTTCCTCTCCCCTGATCTCTGCAGACTCTGGTTATTAAAACATGTTCCCTCTTCCGCTGAGATGAGAGGAGGTGAGCTGCCGACCTTCAACACGAGCTGCAGTGACGACCTTTTCAGCCGCCATTAATAAAAAACCTGACATGGAAAGAACAGTTCTAGAGGAATAGATACAATAGTTTTGTAATGATTTAATTGATTGATTTACACTGATTTGAAGTTACTGTGAGGAACCTTTATCTGGTTATGAACCAGTCTCAGTGTAGTCCTGATCCTCTATCAGACCTCCATCAGTAAAGAGACCATCAGAGAGAAGATGGTCCTCCAGCAGAGACCGGTCCACCGTGGACAGACCCAGATCCTCCAGCAGAGACCGGTCCACCGTGGACAGACCCAGATCCTCCAGCAGAGACCGGTCCACCGTGGACAGACCCAGATCCTCCAGCAGAGACCGGTCCACCGTGGACAGACCCAGATCCTCCAGCAGAGACCGGTCCACCGTGGACAGACCTAGATCCAGATTCGGAGCTCCGGAGGGAGGAGGAGAGCTCAGCTCCCGGCAGCAGCAGCGTCTCCTCCTCCTCCTCCTCCTCCTCCTCCTCCTCCAGGAGCAGAGCTTCTCCTCTCTGGAGACCCAGGACGTATTGCTGGACCTGCTGGAGGGAAGGGAGGCACGGGAGAACCAGAACCAGGACTGAGAGGGGCAGACTGTCAGACCCTGCTGCAGTACAATGAGAGTTTTCTAAAGGGAGTCTGGTGCTCAGAGACACGACCACTTTAGTCCACAGGGACCAACAGAACCAACACTAAATAAAAGTTCCTTGTAGTAACTTTAAGAAACCAAGACTTTAAGTTCATTTTTTTTGTTGAAAAAACACCATTTGTGAAATGTAGGATTTGAGGATCACCAAAATAAAATTAACAAAATTTGTCACACTTTTGCTCATTTTAACCCCTGAAAACTTCAAGTCATTAAACTTTAAGCCGTTTGTTGGAAGTTGAGAATTGAACTCCAAACCTCCTGCGTCTCCTTTTAATCTTCATAAAAAAAAGGTAATGAGCTGCAATAGAAGTTTGTTTCACACAAACAAACATCAAGGAATGAAGTGTAGGAGGGAGAAATAAACAAACCCAGAGAAAGGAAACATTCATGGCCGTATGTGTGCAGCTCTGCACTTCAGTGAGTCGTGTTGGCCGCCTCGGCGTGCACCGTCACCTCATCACTCAGACTCCCCTGGCCTCCGCCCTGCTGCTGCTGCTGCAGCCACATTATCATCAGGATGTCACCTCATACCTCAGCGCAGGTACGAGGCTCATTCACGAGTGCTGGACACAGATTTAACGCGTGGGCCCGTCGGTGGGATGACTGGTGGCCTGTCGGGCTGAAGCGGGTTCTGCTGTCTTGACCGGACGCCGCTGAGGTCATCGCAGACAGACGGAGCAGAAAAAATGTGCTGCTGCAGAAGTTATTTATAAATCTATTCTGAGGGTTGGAAGGACTGTGTTGTTGCTGCCACTTCAGAAGATAAAGTAGAAACGTGAGGATTAAATCACAAGCTTTTCACAGTGAAAGAGCTGGAAGTTTAATTTGTATAAAGTACAAGGGAATCATTTATAACTAGTGTTTATAACTATGTTATTGTAGCTTTCAGTGGTGGAAGAAGTTCATTGATTTAAAGAAATATTCAAAAATAAGATGATGAACAAAGGTGTGAACGCTGGTGTGTATTTATAAACGATGTAGGGACTTTTGGGTGCATATAACACACACGTGTTATTGTCTCTCACTTTAAGTGTGTACATTTAAAGGGAATTGAACAGAAGTATGTAAACAGGGAAAGTGTAATAATCTAAGGCTTCAGCTAAACCTTTTCAGACAACATTAACTAGCTTTGATTTGTCACAACTTCAAAACTAATGACTTATTATTAGTTTTTATCAGACGCTACTCAAACAGGAGAAAATAGAGCTTTTGTCTGGGACTACTTTCAGCTGCGGATTAACACATTTACAAACGACAGCAAGCTCCTCCTTTAACCTTTCAAACAATATATTAATGTTACTTATTCTTCTGATTTTTAATAGTAAACAACTAACATACGTTCCTGTTGTTGCTGCAGCATATTTTTTTCTAGGATATGATTTATTTTTTTTATTAATTTACACAAAATTAAACCCCTTATTTAACCGGACCATCTCCATATTTAAAGTACAAATAAAGACACCATATCTGTGGTTTCTTCAGCTTGTTGTATCCCTCCACTTGAGTCGCAGCCCGGCTGGAGAGGAAATAGTCCCGCCTGTAACCGGAGGCCTGTCACTGCCGACGACGTCTATCTCAAGAGCCGGTGGAGCACATTTATAGCTCGTATCACGTTCACCGGCCTCCAAATCAAGTCAGCAGCTCCGAGTGGACCGCGTCCTGCAGTATATAATGTCACGATGACAGACTTTAGCAGCGTGGACCACAACGTAACTCGACCTCCTGTCCGTCAACGTGCAATGCAAATAAGCTGCATGGTGGAGGAACTGCACGCTAAAATACTAACAAACAGGAGGTGATGTGTTCTACTTGATGGTATTTATCAAAAACAGGAAGCAGAGAGCACCAAGTACTAGAACAACTACACACTTCTTTGTTCGTTTAAGTTAAAAACTCTTGGACCGTTATGGGCTGAGCTCTGCAGCAGGTGGCAGGAGGTAGGAGGCAGGAGGTAGGAGGCAGGAGGCGTGGGACGGTCCCAACATGGAGCAGGACCTGAGCCCAGATACCAGGGGGGGGACAAGCTGGAACCAGTTAAAGGAAAGACAACACTGCCATCTAGTGGCTCAGAGGCAGACTGCTCAGCGTCCTCACCTCCTTATTCTAGTGACTTCTTTTAAATCACTTCTCAGAACTTTAACGTGGCAATCAAACTAAATGTAATAACTCAACCCCACTTTTTAAAGTTGATTTTAAACTTATTTGAATGTTATTTTGATTCTCGTAAATTTGAACAAATAGGAAATCAATGTCAGAAACTAAACTTTACTCAGAAACGTTTGTCTGAAGAAATCATTTTTATGTTGAATTATTTTTGTTGATTTACTTTAATTATTTTATTATTTTTATCAGTAGTATTATTTATTTATTTCTCCATTAATTAATTAATTTTAAAATGTATTTAAGATGTATTTACTCATATTATTTATACTAAATCACTGCACTCTCAGTCAAATAGTCGACTATTCAGATGTTTTGTTCTTAGACTAAGATTTCTAGTAATTGTTTTTTATTGCTTTCTTCATTTTTAATGATTATGATCACATCTTTAGTAAACACAAGATCTAAAGTGTTGCTTTTGTGTGGTTCTTTTACTGATCAGACTTAAAATACTTTCTTTAGTTGATTAATTGGGGTTATTTTTGTAGCTTTTTTTCATGCTGAATCACATCTCTGGGTAACTCTTTTGTGTGGTTCTTATTTGGAGAAACTTTTACAGATCTGTTGATTGAATCGATTGTTAGTCGACTATGAATGGACGTCTCTAGACTGAACTAGTTTCTCATCTTAACAACAGCGTACTTGTAAATGATGTCGAACATGTTGCAGTTAAATACATATTTAAAACCTTGAGTTTGAGTCATGATTTATTTAAAGCCACACATAAACAACCAGACCCAGATTCCTGCGTCTACTGGTTCAGTGTGATCGGTGGCTCAAACCTTTCCCAGTATTTACTGGTCTAGAGACACAGATTTTATTGCACTTTAACTGGTTGAAAACAACACTTTTACTATTGTTTGGCTTGCGACTCAATCAAACACACCGATCATCTTTGTGCTATTTAAATGCATAAATCAAGACGACACCGTCACACTGATGTCTGAGAAAGCGGCTGTGAAATGAAGCATGAAGTCAGGACGGATGAGTGAAGTGAGAACACACCCAGAAAATATTGCTGTGGGATTTCATATTCATATTTGGCGTGAGCCATGAAAACACACAGAGCTTTAAGTTCAGTGAGAAGTCACTTCAATGTGTTTGGCATTCAAAGCTTTCACTTCCATCGCTGCGTTTCCCCTTTAAATCACACTTCGACGTGCTTCATCTGAACTGCCGTTGGGTGCTAATGGTGTCAGAGTGCGGTCTGGGATTTTTGCTGAAGAATTTTTAATTTTGGTAGGTGTGACATTTACAGCCTGGAGACCCAAACAAAAAAAACACCAAACCCCATAAAGAGCTGCTGGCCCCTCTTTGTCTTTAACAACCCTGTAAATACAGAGTTAATTTGTTTTCTGTGCGCCGTGAGATTAAAACGTGGAACAGTGAGCGAGAGGTGTTTTCTTTAAATATGTTTTAAAAGGTTTATTTCATTATTCCACCCCCCCCCACGGTCAGGAAATAAACACAAAGTGTCTGATGTGGGTGTGAGAATAAAGAGGCTGAGGGAATCTCACATTTCTCCCCCCGCTATGAAATATGTTTACCACGTCCGCCCGGCCTTGGGACTATAAATCCAGCCGGAGTTACAAGGGCTGTAAAGTCAGTGTGCATCTCCCCTGATTTCAGCTCACCCAGGTGGTCTGACGGGTTTCAAAAACCATCTCCCTCCTGGTCTCAATGGCTCCCTGTAGGCCTGCAGGACCAGAAACCAGCTTAAATCACGTCTGTCGTCTGCGAGTACCGGTTTAAACATGACATGTATCTATTTAAGGCTATAACCGTATTTATACATGTTTTATAGAGACGCACTGCTCTTCTCTCTGCAGACGAGGATTTATTTGTTTTTAAAGCCCTAAAAAACCTCAAGCACTGTGAGAAGAAGTCAGAGCGTTTATTTGGGAAATGAAGCGTGTCGCTGAGTGTTGCATCCGATCACCATTTAATAACGTAGAAAAACAACCGTGAAACCCTGGAATACAGCTGGGAGCTCCACACAGCACAGGATGTCCTTTATGGTTAAAGTGATGGTCAGGATGCTCGAGCCATCTTCCTCCTCCTCTTCTTCCTCCTCCTCTTCTTCTTCCTCTTCTTCTTCTCCACCAGTTGGCCTGTGGCGTAGTTACCTTTGTATTAAGTCTCCTATTTATTTACTTTACTTTATTTAAATATAAATTAAATACATTCAAAAAATTATAAAAAAATAAATAAAAGGGAAGATTTAATTAAATTGCCATAAAGGTAAATAAGAAAATATCAGTTAACTGTCTACATTCATTTTTGATATTATTTTTGGTACATTCATTTATTTATTTTGGCAACATTTTGGCTTTTTTGGGGGAAATGAAGCGTGTCACTAAATAACAATCAGTTGCATCTGATCAGGATTTCAAACATTAATACCTTCTGATTCTATACACCAACAGGCAAAAACCGTCTGTTATGATTCAAGCTACTGTCAGGATGACTCGCTCCCTCTTCCTCATCCTCGTCTTCATCTTCTTCTTCGTCTCCTCCAGTTGGCCCATGGCGTCTTTACCTTTGTATTAATTCCCTTATTAATTTACTTTTCAATTAATTGTTTCCATATAAAAATATATTAAATGCAATAAATAAATAAATTAAAACATTTAAAAATAAATAAAAGGAAAAATTAAATAGAAAAGTCAACATTTACCACAAAGGTAAATCAGGAAACATCAGTTAATGGCCACCTTATTTTGGTACGTTTTATGGCATATTCATTTATTATTTTATTTATTTTTGATTTTGGCAGCTTTCATAACAGATACCTCCTTGTGCTTGGAAATCTAAACGTAAAGTACAGTTTGGACTGATGCAGCTTTCGGGAGCATTTTTTTATTTGGGAAATAAATGACGTCACTGAATAACAAAATATGTGAAAACACACAAAAGTGAAACCCTGTGGTCCTCTGGATACAGCTGAGAGCTTCTCACACAGACAGAGAATGTCCTTCAGGATTTAAGCGATGGTCAGGATGGCTCGCTCCTTCTTCTTCCTCTTCCTCCTCTTCTTCTCCAGCTGGCCCGTGGCGTCGGCGAAGAACATCACGTCCTCTTTGCTCTCGATCTCCCGCTGGAGGAACTGCAGCGCGGCGCTGTTGAAGCCCATCACGTCCTGGGACGCAAAAGAGAAAGAAAAGCGCGATGAGGACAAGTGTAAAACAGACGGACTCCTCTCCTCCACACGTTTACTCACTCTGATCTCCTGCACTTTGGACACGGTGTTGGTCCGAAGCTCGTCGATGACGGACAGCAGCATCTGGTTACTGGAGATGTGACCGAAATGGATCCTAGAAGGAAACGGAGGAATACCGAGTCACCAGGACATTACAGCATTAGTTCACTCCGGAACATCTAATGTATCTGTTTTAGAAGGAATACATCAGTAATGTGGATATAATGACTAAGGGGATAAAGGCAAATCATTTCAGTAAATTACAAGACTTTAATGTAATGCAGCCTGTCAAACCAGGAAACACACACACACACACACACACACACACTTACTTGAGAAGGAAGAACAGGCAGCGGCAGACCAGCTCCACCTCCAGGCCCTGCTGGATGTAGCTGTTGAACAGCGTCAGCAGCTGGGGGACGTACGGGAACGGTAACACCAGCAGAGAAACCTCCAGCTCACTGCGGGACAAACACAAACCCAGCGACCGTGTTTAATATGCACAGAGCACCGCAGGCGGCGATGAGCTTTGTGGGTAAACGTGGCGTCTTACCTCGATCTGACCTTCTTTATGACGTCTAAAACGTAGCGGGACGGCTGCAAGAAGGACAAAGACAGACTGAGAATCTACGGCTGAAAACAATATACAAACAACTCATTTAGTTTTATCATTAATATCGATGTTTGTCATCGTTGTTCCACTTACTGAAATGTTTCCAAACGCAACGAGGATGGGGTTCGGCTTCGGCAGAGGAAGCTGCAAAACAACACCAGCCGTTTCCCATTAGCATCCAACAAACAGAACACCTGCAGGATACTGAGCCGGGGCCACAAGAGAGAGCGTACAATAAGTAGATCATGTCTGTACCTTGTTCACTGCGGTCATACTGGCATATTTATGCTCTTCCAACTTCCTGTTCTCCTCTTCGTAAAGTTCCAGAGCCTCCATGATTCTCTCCGCCTGCAAAAACAAAATGACACAAGTACATGAACAAAGAACATCAAAGATGTAATAATGTATAATGTATGAACTGAATGCCTCTAGCTTTAGCCAATCACAGAAGTGCTTTAATGTCAATGTAAATAGTCGCATTCAACACGTCTTCACGAGAATAAGAAAGATATTCAAGCTACAACTCACAGCTTTGACCGTCTCGATGGTCTTCTTGGTGGCTGGAGCTGCTTCTCCTTCAGTTTCTCCGGGTACCTGAAGACAAAAACAAGTGAAAGCGTCACTTACATCCGCCCAACACAACGGTGGAACCGACTGTTCTTTGATTTAAAACAGGCAGAACGTGTTTTTAATTCCCTTCAATTCAGCTAATTGACCCAATGATTCCATTCAAACTGTTATCTGAGTGGAACTACAAAATAAAAGTGATGAGATGCCTAAAAAGTGTTAAATTCAAAGTGATGATAATGCACCAATTACAGGACATGGCCCAAAAATGACAAAATAAAATAATTATAATATGACTCGGTAAATTAATTAATGTGCCATTAAATGTACAAACAAATTCTATAAATAAATGTAAGCATTCATAAATTGATAAAATGTGACATAAATGTACCGTTTAATTGAATTATTTATTTATTAACCTTCATTAATTTGATTTCAAAATAAATTTCATGCAAAAAGAAAGAAATCATTTACACGTTTAAAACGTTAAAAAATTAAATAGAAAATTAAATAGAAAACAATAAAAAAAATAATTGCTACAAAGGTAAATAACTAAATATCAATTATTTGCCTATATTTGTTTTATTTATTATTTTTAGTATATTTTACAGCATATTAATTTATTTATGGAGTCATTTATTTTATTTTAAGCAGCTTTCATCCTCCATAAAAATTAAAGGATCTGTGCTTGTTTTTCTTTGTAAACAAATGTTTAATAATAATGGTAGATAATAGCCAGATTGTGAAATCTGAAATTGTGAAATCTGCACCATTGCTCTCTTTAAATAGGCCAGTGTGAAGCTTCATCATTCAAGTTCAGGTAACGGGTCGAGTAAAGTAATGTCTGGTGAAAATGTAGAAAGCGCTCACCACTGTATCGTCTCCCTTGGCAATGCTCTCCTCAAACTCAGCTTCTCGCTCCTGTAAATATGAAGACAGGGTGATTTAGAGACACAGAGAAGCTGTGTGTACATAACTGACTATCTGTGTCCTCCCCCTCACCATCTCCCGCTCCTCCTCCAGGATGATGGGCTCCCTGGTTCTCTCCCACAGACGAAGGGATTTGTCGTGAGACGCCGACACAATGTGGTCGCCGTTTGGACTGATGGTGAAACACCAGACCTCCCGATGATGACCCTTTAGAGACGAGACGAAAGACAACCGTCAGCCTGGAGGTATTCAGTTCATATTATCACGATGTGATATCACGATGTGATATCACGATGTGATATCACGATGTGATATTATCATGATGTGATATTATCACGATGTGATATCACGATACGTTATTATCACGATGTGATATCACAATATGTTATTATCACGATGTGATATCACAATGATATATTATCATGATGTGATATCACGATACGTTATTATCACGATATGTTATTATCACGATGTGATATCACGATGATATATTATCATGATGTGATATCACGATACGTTATTATCACGATGTGATATCACGATATGTTATTATCACGATGTGATATCACAATGATATATTATCATGATGTGATATCACGATATGTTATTATCACGATGTGATATCACGATATGTTATTATCACGATGTGATATCACGATGATATATTATCATGTTATTATCACAATACTTTATCACGATATATTGTCATGATGCGATATTATCACGATACGTTATTATCACGATATATTGTCATGATATATCACGATGCGATCTTATTGCGATTTTAAAAAAATTGCGATAACATATTGTGATTAATTACCTTTTTTCAACTGCAAATTATGCATTTTGTCAACATCCGTTTTATTTATAAAGTTTTTTCACTTTAATCATTTTTATTGCAGCAAAATGGGTTTTGTCAGTCAAACAGACGAACTGACCGACACTCCATCTTTGTTTTGACCAACTTCCTCTAAGAAAAAGTCCAAAAGTGCATCAATCAGAATCAAATATAGATACAGACCATCTTCTCTCTGATGGTCTCGTTCACTGATGGAGGTCATATAGAGGATCAGGACTAAACTGAGACTGGTTCAGGACCAGATAAAAGTTCCTCACAGTAACTTTAAGTACAGTACTTATTCCACCATTGCTCAATTAACAACACGAGATCCAGAAATCATTCATCACTAAATGCACATCATCTAGTTTTGGACTCTGTTTGATAAATCTGGTTTGCATCTGACAAACGAGGCGCGGTCAGTGTTTCATTTCAGCATCTGAGATGTGAAGGAAGCCCGCCAGAGGACCTTTGATCTAAGCCACCGGGCCGCACACATCACGAGTAAATATATAATATAGTTCGGAGGAGAGCGTCACCTCCAGCGTCTGGATGAGCTCAAACTTGTCGGCGTCCCACTGTTTGATCTTCTTGTCCTTCCCCGCTGTGAAGAACAGATGAGTCTTGGGGACAAACTGGAGGAACATGACGCTGCGGAGAAGAAACAGAGAGAACACAGAATAGAAAATACATTTTAATAAAGCTAAAAGGTAGGGAAGACAAAAGAAAGCCATCAAACGACTCAGAAGAAAGAAAAGTAGGAAGTAATCATAAAGGCAAGACAAGAGACAGAAAACTAAGTGAACAGAGAGGCTGACAATGAAGCAAAAAGATAATTAAATAAGAAGAGAACAAGAAAAGACGCCATGAGAGAACAGATGAAAGAGCAGCTGGTGTGAAGTCACAGGGCAGTCCCAGTTAACAGAGTCCCTGAACGCAACAGATGAAGTCACAGCTGGAAACACGACGGACTAGAAAAGGATTTGATTCTGGGTTGCTGGGCGTTACCTGTCGTCATGAGCGAACATGGAGCGGTGACAGTCGCCGAAGTCCAAACCCCAGATCTTCACGTTTCTGTCGGCGGAGCCGGTGGCGATCAGCGTGTTGTCCTGGTGAACAGAACATGAGGTCAGAGTCAGAAACGACCACGTGGAGACTAACACCACGACCACATCTTATCCAACACAAGGAAACAATCAACAGTGTGGAAGGAGATTCTGAAATGTTTCCCTTTATGTTTGAGTTATCGGTACTCAAAACCAAGTAGTATATAAACTTCTCCAGTCAAACGATAAATGACTATTTGTGTAGTTTTGCTTGCAGCCAATCACCACAAGCATTCTTTGATTTATTGCGGTGTGATTGGCCCACTACCACAGCAGCCTGTCTGTCTGCACACGGCAGAAAATACGGAGACGTCTGAGCCGGCTGCTAGAAGCTAACAGCGCTAACTATGGTAACAGTGCTAACTATGCTAACAGTGCTAACTATGGTAACAGTGCTGACAGTCAAATGAAGTTAGTATCAGGATCTCTTTCAGGGTACTGGTAGTAGTACTAGCATCGTCATTTTTAAACACAATGCCCAGCCCTAGTTATGGAGTTGTTTTTCTATAAAGTTACTACGAGGAACCTTCATTTAGTGTTGGTTCTGTTGGTCCCTGTGGACTACAGTGGTAGTGTCTCTGAGCACCAGAGTCTCTTTAGAAAACCTCTCATTGTACTGCAGCAGGTCTGACAGTCTGCCCCTCTCAGTCCTGGTTCTCCCGTGCCTCATATAGAGGATCAGGATTAAACTGAGACTGGTTCACAGCCAGTTGAAAGTTCCTCACAGTGACTTTAAAGTGGCCACAGACACGTTATTAGCTTTAACTCATTATTTGTTGTGTCTTGAGAGTACTTACATGTGAGATGTCCAGACAGAGAACCGGCAGCTTGTGTCCATACAGAGACAAGAAGAACTGCAGCCAGACGGAGAAATGTTGAGTTAAAACAGAATCTACGAAACTATTAATGAAGCGATTATACACCGAATACACCGAAATGATTGTGTAGAATGACGCTGTGTCGGCTGTACCTTCAGAGTGTCTGTGTAGAAGACCTTCACGGTGGAGTCCAACAGAGAGACGGCCAGCAGTCTGTGGCCGGGAGAAAACTTCACACACAAAACGTCTTCCTCCAACTGCAGAGTGCGTGTGTGGTTCACTGTCAGCCTCCTACACACACACACACACACACACACACACACACACACACACACACACACACTAAACATGAGTCGTGTCTCTCAGTCTTGCACATTTCACACGATGTAGCTCGAGGTGCTTTAGAATAAAAAAATAAATGAAAACAAAAAACCTTCTTTTTACAGATAAATAAATGAAAGTGGTAGAAATAAATCATGTTTTTTGCTCTTATATTTTAAGTGAACATTGAACATTTGAACATTGGATGAAGTGAAGACTTACTTCTGTTCGGTCTTTTGGTCCTTTATCAGCTCAAACTCCCAGAACTTCACCGTCTTATCTGCACTTCCTGTGATAAACCCTCTCTGCAGGAACACAAACACACACGCAGCCAATGAAAACACAGCTATTCTTCACATCTATGTAAAAAGTATTACGACAGAAGGCGGTGCGACAGGTGTGGCTGCAGACAGGTAGTCGGGTTACCTGGTCTGGGGCGAGGCACAGGGACCACAGAGACCCGTTATGAGCGTCCACCGTCTCCAGGAGGCTTCCTGAGGCCAACTCAAAGATCTGCAGCTTCCCGCTCTGACAGGGAAAACAAAACAGGAAATGTTGTTCTTAACACGCTAGAAAGCCTTCAATGTTGAGTTTGTAATGTTAATATATCGGCCATACTGCACAGAGAAGTGTTCTGTTGCTGCTGTATCCTAGATTTTAAACGAGGCACGTAGAATAAAATGTTTTTGATGAAATATCACAATTTTAAGCTTGGTTTCGGTTGCTTTTTCTGACGGAAGCCTTTGTCACACATGATGTGTTCAAGGACCGTCTGAAAGAAGAAAATCTAACGATAATGACAGTTTTTACAGCTTCTAACTGTGATAAACGGTGTAGTTTTGGCGATTGTTTGAACAGCAGCAGTTAAAGCACCTTGGTTCCCAGGATGATCTGTCTGTCTCCGGGCACGAACAGCGAGCAGAGGGCGTATTCACAGGCCATGGTGCGGATCACCTGCAGCGTTGACCTGTAAAACGCCGACATCGCGTTAAAAACCACCGCTCGGCTCTTATCGGTTATCATTCGAGGAGCCAGCAGCCGGACTTTTCCTCACCTGTTCCAGACTTTGACCGTGTCCCCCGAGGCCGAGAGGACGGCCAGGTTGTCCGAGCTGAAGGCCAGCGTGCGGACGTCGGTGCGGTGGCCGCCCAGCGTGAGGCGAGCCTTCTTTTCGGCCACGGGGTTCGACGCCTTCAGGCTGTAGGTCTCGATGGTGTTGTTCTGCAGCAGCAGCGCCACCTTCACCTCGCCGCCGGCACACGACAGACAGTCCACCCACCTGAGAGGAGACGGAGGGAGGAGTTAATCCCCCCGTTTGGTCTCAAGCTCACGTCTCCGGGTACAATTGGCTCCACGCTCACCTGATCTTGGCGGAGGCTTTGATTTTGGTCAGTTTGAGGATCTCGTCCTTCAGCTCCCGCTCCCGCTCCACCACAGGCTCCGCCTCCTCCTCGCCCGCATCTTCCCGAGTTCTACAGCAAGAAACAACACAACAACCTTCAGCAACTGCTTAAAGTACAAGGAGTCGATGTCGCAACATGTGACCAAAGAGAAATAACCGGCTTTACTTCGATGCCTTGTTTTTGGCTCTCCTCAGCTTCTTTGTCATCTTCTTCTGCACCTCCTCCTCCGACAGCACACTGAAGAGCTCCAGGACGACGTCATTGCCCTGAAGAAAGATTAAAAACAGAGAATGTAAAGCATTCAAATGTTAATATCAATAATGTAATGTAAGAGTCACAAATTAGGACAAACACAAAGTGTCTAAAATAACTAAACAACCGTGTAAATGTCCTGACACGTCAACTAGAAACATTCACTTTGTGCATTAAGTTTGGTTCCTTAAACTCCCAGACTTCTCATGGTTCCTGAAGGAACCCTAACCCTCTGATCCATCGCTCATCTTTCTGTAGGAACCAGGAGACTCTCAAACACTCACGTGACAGGCGATGACTCGGGCCTTTGCGTCCGCTGCCAGAGAGACGACCCGGTCTCTGGCCTCCCTCAGGATCGATCCGGCTTTCTTACAACTCAGGATCCGCTGAGAGGACGAACATCGATGTAAGTAACGTTTATACAACGAGCGGTGCAGAGATAGTTTCTTTATGTATTATTTGTTTGTGTTAAAACATCATATATATATATACACATGTACTCTCGTACCTCCTCAAGACTTTCATCCGCCTCTTCCTCGTTGTCTTCCTCATCGTCATCATCCAGCAGAGTTTTCCCCTTCTTCACCTTCGTCTCTCCCACAGCTTTCTCCTGATTAGACAGACAGATTTAACTTCCCGGTTCTTCTCGTTATCGATCAGTCACAAGCGTGTATTCGAGATCAAAGAGTCGAGCCGTGTGCTCGTCTCACCTCCTGCAGGTAGTTGATGTCCCAGGCCCGGAGCTCACTGTCTGCTGAGCCCGTTAACAGCCGGTTCTCCTGGTTCAGCAGCACCATGCCCCACACCTAACACACACACACACACACACACACACACACACAGGAGAGCACACACTGTCACATGGATTCATCCAGGTAGGACAAGATATTAACGTTTCTGTGGGGAACTGTGCTCTCTTCAAAGGCACCAGACTCCATTGAGAAAAACAGGATGTTTTAGCTCACAGGACACTGGAGCTGCTGGTCTATCGCTGCCTCCACCACCTCGTTTTTATGTGTTATTGTGTGACTTTAGTGATTCTGAACTAACCCTTTAAAACACCAAAGTCACACAACAACACAGACGAACTAACAGCATTAAACCAGCATCTCCTGTGTTCTGCGACGTAGAATTACCGGTTTTCTCAATGGAGTCTGGTGCCTTTAAAGAGAGCATCGATAACAGCTTCAGCTCCCCGTCAGAGTCTCTCATCCACTTAATCTACTCTCCCCAAATACAGAGGACGGAGCCGCTCACCTCGCTGCGATGGCCCACCATGGTCTTGAAGCAGTGCTGCGTGTCCAGGTCCCACCACTTCACAAAACTGTCCTTAGAGCTGAGCACAGAAACGTGATGTTAGCAACACCGCACGTCCAAATATATAACAAACATTATATTACATTTAGGATTATGTTGTTTGAAAAGCACACATACATTTAATATTAACGTGACTTCCTGGTTTAATAAAGGTTATGAAATAAGGCTGTCTGGTGCAGCTTAAACTCACCTCCACATTATTCACTGTTCAGTGACAGCAGAGCAGGATTTAATGAAGCCAGTAGAAATGTTCTTATTTCCTTTATTTCATATTATGTTTTTTCGCCCGGCCTTATAAACGTGTTGTTAGAAGGTGAGTTACCTGGTGACCAGGAGGTTCCTGTCTTTGAGGAACAAGGCCTCTGTGATGACGTCTTTGTGGCCCTTCAGCCTGTAGAGCCCCGACTCATTGATGATGTCCCACACGATCACATCTGTGTCCTGTAAAAAGGGTAATAAAGTGCTTATAAACACATGCTATAACAAAGCCAAACAGTATTTTAACATGCGTGTAATTACATGTAATGTCAACAGGACGTACCTGTGATCCGGTGACGAGCCGAGCTCCGAGCGCGTCGTAGCGCATGGCGCTGACGGCGGTCTTGTGGCCGTTGAAGGACACGCTGCTCTCGCTGCTCAGCAGGCTGAAGATCCGCACGGCGCCGTCCTCGTAACCCACGGCCACGTGGACGCCGTCCGGCGAGGCGCAGAGGTAGGTCACCTCGTGTTTCTGGCCCTTCAGGATCAAGACCTAGACCGGAGACGAGAGACGAGAGACACCGAGCTGGAGACCTGAACCCGTTTGTCGATAACGGCGTCAGAAAAACAATGAATAAATAGAATCTCACCTTCTCTCCTTTCCGGGTGTCCCAGATGAAGACGTGTTCACACGCGGCCACGGCCACGTAGCGGCCTCTCTCCCCCCCGCGGAGGGTCACGTACGCGATGTTGGCTTTCTGGCTGCCGATCACTCCGAACACGGCGCTGGCGGCATAGCGCAGGTACTGTTTGGTCAACCCCATGACGGGAGGCCTCGGGCGATGCTCAGTCCTGTTTATACAAGAACAGACTTTGATTTATCACACGATACAAATATGATAATAATCATTTCAAGTATTTTTCCAGTGATGATCCAGCTGGTTATGTTATGTTCCTCTCTGTGGAAGTTTAAATGAAGAGTCTACGGCTATAACTTATCTATGACATCATCTATGACATCATCTCTGACGTGCTTAGAAGTTGTATTGTATTGATACACTTTGTTTCACTATTATTATATTATATTAAACTGATATCATTTACATTATAATGTAATAAGATAATAATACACTTGTTGAGAAGAGAATGTTAAATATAAGTACATTTACTCAAATACTGTCCTTAATACAATTATGATGTACTTGTACTTCACTTTTTCTATTTTATGCTACTTTATAATTCTACCCCACTACATTTATTTGACCGCTTTAGATTATTAATAAACAATATAATGAATCTAATCAATGGTGATGTATTAATAACAGAAATACAACATGTGATTAAATAATAATTCAGTAATAAGACATATATGGATCTCAAATGAACCATTCTGCATAATAAGTACTTTTGGTACTTTGTTGAATACTTTTGTACTTGTACTGCTTGAGTACGATTATGCGTTGTACTTGTAACAGAGTACTTCTACAGTGTAGTATCACTACTTTATATCTATATCTATTTATTAAGAGAGATTGTAGTGTTTAGAGCTGTTTTCATCTCCGGTTGTGTCACTTTAATATTTCTTCATTTGTAACACCGTTTTTCTGTGACTAATATTTCTATATTCTGCTTTTAAATAAGCGATAATAAACCTAAAAGTTGACTTGAACTACATGTATAGCTTTCATAAAGCATGCTAGTGTAGTTAGTCAGAGGAGCGTTTGTTTTGCTACACTTTCTATCTCGCGCGGTCGGAGTTACGCGATTCCAGCACTTGTAACGAGGCAAAAACTCGCCAAACGCCGCCCGCCCAGCCAACGCTGTACAGCGAATAGAGCGCACCTAACCACGACTCACCGCTGGCTCCAGAACACACGTGGTGAAGTTCTTCAGTAAACGTAGCTCCTAAAATCTAATACAACGTAGATTTATGTCCGTATATGTTTAACGTGAAGTTAACATTTCTTTCTCTACCGTCACGTGTTTTGATATTTGGTTGTTTTCTCCTCTTACCTCAAAAATGCGGCCGCTAGCTTCGCTTGTGTTTGTGCTGCGTGCGCAGCTGATTCAGACCAAATCAGTCAATAAGCACACACATCGAGACCAGCGGTGAGTGTAATATTAATACAAATGAAATATAAAAAATAAAAAATAAAGAACACGTTACAGAATAAATAATTTTCAAAAACAGCCAGATGTGACTGCCTCCATGTCATTTTAAATGTCAGAGAGCCCAGCTCCTGAATATTCATGTAATTTTGTTTATATAAAGATAAAGAAATGTTATATAATAATACAATTTACAAGAAAGATAATACAAATATATATTTATTGATAGTATAATTATTATTATATAAATAGCGGTGATAGAACACAACTAACTGGTGAAAGAATAAAATATGTTTTCTTTGCTCAATCGTTCTCTCTCTGTTGCTTTTGTCTGCGCTCGACTCACGAGACCCTCAACAGCGGAAGTGTTTTTAGCTTATTAGTCAGCTGATTAGAAGCTGAGGGGAAAAGATGCGTCAAGTGTAATAGAAATAACAGGAACAAAACCCGGAAGTTTGCCTGTATGTGCCCTACAAAATACAATACTCAGAATCAGGTTTTTTGACAAGTGGGTTTTCACATATAAGGAATTGAAATTAACAAAAGAAACTGAAATTAAAATGTTATAAATAACCAAAATTAAAACAAAATGCTTATTTGGCATTTGGCTTTTTTGTGTAGTTGGAGACATGTTGTGTCCATTAATTAAAGCATGTATGTGGGGGATTTTTTATATTTTCCTAATTTGGAGGTAATTTTAAGTCATTCATATTTGTATTTAATAATGTTTAATTTTGCACATCTATGTTACAGGCCTATATACTGTATTTTCTCTGTACAGTATGTGAGGAGTAAAACAAGCATTTCACTGCAGATAAATTGAGCATGTAAAACAAAAAGAATCCTGTGAACGTTTATTCTGAAATTCCTCACCGGATGTTGCTGCCGTTACTCCAGCTAGCTTAACGTCGCAGCAAGCAGCACCTAGCTTTACTGGCTAAACGTGTAACCTGACTATAATTGGCACTTTTAAACTCACATTTGAGCGCTTTGTCGACTGCTTTGCTCGTTAGAATGAGATCTCAGAAGAACGAGAATATCTCCTGAGTCGACACGTTGTCGTGTCAAGATTTATTCATCATTTTAAGTTTCTATTTTTCTCCACAGCTGCTGCAGGAAATACAACTGGCGAGGTTAGTAACAGCTGATTTTGCAATAAAAAATGGGTCAAAATACAGTTTGAATTGGGATTTAATGCAAAAAATCTTATTCGTGACCGTCGTGCATGTGTCTATGAAGAACATGGAGTTCTGTTGTTAGAGGGGATTTTTTCTTTTTTGACAGCATCTTCTTTTTTTACTCGTTTTCCTGCTGTGTTTTGGTTCTTTAATGATATGCAGCTGTTAAGGAGCTCTGCTTCCACTAATGAAGCAGCAGCATAGTGGAGAATAAATCCTAAAGCATCCTGGGTTCCTAATTTTAAAGATAGAGTATGTTTAAACTCACAATTATATTCACTAATATGTGTCGATTATTCCCTTTAGAATAATCTCAAACTCAATATCACCAATTTAGGGTGAAAAAAAGCAGCAAATAATCTAATTTGAGAAGCTGGGAGTCGTTAATGTTTAATATGTTTGCTTGATAAATAATTTAAACAATTCAAAATGTATAAGGATTGTTGATGTTTATTGAATAATTAATTAATTGTCAATTTACAATGAATGATATAATCGAGCAAAAAGTGGTAAATTATCAAATGTTTTCAGCAATTTTTTTAATACATTTTTTTTTAAATTGTATTATTCTAGAAGCTGGAAAGAGCTGGAAAGAAAATAAATAAATAATCTTAAATCTTTTAAGTTTTTCTTTTTTCTTCTAGAAGCAAGAAAAAAGTGGAAAGACGTCATTGTTGATAAATTACTGTTAAATAATATTTCAAATAAAACACCACAAAAAGAACCAACAGCGTCCATCTGTCTGAGACAACTTCCTGTGTTTCCTGTGAATGTATTTCTGTTAAAGGTTTGTATCTGAGGAGAGACGACGGTCGTGTTTGTATTTAATGAAGCTTAAGTTCATCTTCATGTTACTACATGATGGAATTATTATTATTTGCAATCATTTTTTATTATTTTTTTTGTAATTTCTGCCATTTATCATGCAAATAAAATATATTTTACACAGCTGCTTGGAGGTCCAGCGTCATCCTTCAGACCCGGAGGCGGGATGGACCCTCTGGGCGCTCGCTCCCAGTTCGTGGACGTCCAGACTCTCCCCACGTGGCAGCAGCAGCTGGGCGAGGAGACGCCGCGGGACCAGAGCGACAGCCTCCTCGGCCAGGAGGTCTTCTCCTCGCCCTTCCCCTTCAGACCAGACATCAACCGCAAGATCATCCTCTTGTGAGTCACATTCGTTTCCTCACACTGTTGCTGTCGGGTGAAAATGTCCTCTTGTTTCAAACTTTAAAGTTACTGTGAGGAACCTTTATCTGGTCCTGAACCAGTCTCAGTCTAGACCTGATCCTCTATATGAACCAGTCTCAGTGTAGTCCTGATCCTCTATCAGACCTCCATCAGTAAAGAGACCATCAGAGAGAAGATGGTCTGTTTCTATAGAGTTATTCTTAAAGCTCGTCATCGGAGCCACCGGGTCGGATTCTAGTGAAACCACATGACATCATGCAGGTTCACCAGAACCTCCTTCAGCTCAGACTCCAGCAGAGACCGGTCCACCGTGGACAGACCCAGATCCTCCAGCAGAGACCGGTCCACCGTGGACAGACCCAGATCCTCCAGCAGAGACCGGTCCACCGTGGACAGACCCAGATCCTCCAGCAGAGACCTGGTCCACCACGTGGACAGACATAGATCCGGCTTCACCTGCAGCCTTGGACCTGCAGTCGGAGCTCCGGAGGGAGGAGGAGAGCTCAGCTCCCGGCAGCAGCAGCGTCTCCTCCTCCTCCTCCTCCTCCTCCTCCTCCTCCTCCTCCTCCTCCTCCAGGAGCAGAGCTTCTCCTCTCTGGGAGTCAACACCGACACCACGCTGCTGGAGACCCAGGACGTATTGCTGGACCCGCTGGAGGGAAGGGAGGCACGGGAGAACCAGAACCAGGACTGAGAGGGTCAGACTGTCAGACCCTGCTGCAGCGTGTCTGTGAATGATCTGTCCGCCATGTTTGCAGGTCGTCAACTGGACGTGTTGTGTAGTTTTTCCATCAGGTTTTAAATATATCTGCACATTCATCACCGTATAAACTCATTTTAAAGTCTTAAATCCCTCCGTTACATACTGATCCAGACTGGATGTTGATGTTTCACTGACTATACTTCATGCTTTAGCTTGTTGTGCTCTTTGCACTCTTCAGTCAATGTTCACTCTGCAGCACTGAAGTCCAGATCCTGAAGCATTCAGCCCACATGAAACACTTACACTGGAGCTTGAAGTAGAATTCATCAGCTTTGATATGAATAGAAATATTAAATATGACACAGACTCTGCAGCAGTGATACAAACTCAGCTTTTTATTGTGGAGGTTTTGCGTCTCTTCTTGTGCTCTCCTGGACCAGTTCACAGTCCAGACCCCCCCCCCCTTCTTAAATCCTCTTTGAGCAGAGGACCACATGACCGTCGGTTCTCTCTGTGAGAGCCTTGTTCTCACATTCCTGCTGCTCTAACGTGACCGGAGCTCCTCGAGCAGCGGCACCTTGTGAGCCTGTGACCGTGAGCGGTGATTTCATTCATTCATTCATTCATTTATAACATTTCTGTGTCGTGCCAAACATTTAGCAGATCCAACATCAGATTACAAGATTTTTTTCTTCTGGTGTTGCACAAACAAAGCATGTGAAAAACGAGACCTCGTGTTACCTGCTGCAGTGGTTTTGTTGAGGATCTGACCTTTTTACCACCAAACACTCTGACGAGCTTGTTGCTGCATTCAAATACGTCGTCATGTTCACAATGGTGTGACGCACCCGGCTAACTGGTCTGCAGATAATGGTTGTATTATTAGAAACGGGTGGAGGGTGAGACTGGAATGTCTCTTGTTGACGTGGCTCAGTGTGTGTGAAGCAGCGACTCGTTGTTATTTAGCTTCATGAGCATTTGTAACCTTAACATTTAGACTCTGTTCCTCAGAGTCTGTGTCTGGCAGCATTGTGACTCATGTTTTATTAACCTAAAAGAGACGATGTAGAACAAACCCTCTTCCTTCTGGGTAATGAACTTGTGACTAAATGCTTTCGACACGTAGTTCCTCATTGTTCTTTCCAAACAAACCCCAGAAGGCTGCAGAGTGAAGAAGTGAATTAATAACCAATAAGACTAATAAATGTGTGTGCTGTCACACAGTTCAGCGCCTTGAGACCAGATACAACTTTAATGAGCCGACTCTGCTGAAATGTGGGGATTTAGTGCAATAAATACTGGAGTAGGTTATGAAACATTAATACAAATATAACACATTGAGGGCTCTAACTTTTCTCACCACCGTCCAGAAATACAATTTAAAGCGCTCCAAAGTAAAGGCTGCTCGTCCCGATCATACAAGATAACACCGTGGACATCATATCTAGCTCACATTTTGTAGATTCATTTGTAACACCATCAATATTACATTAGGACTCTAAAGGAAAGAATGGTACGACAAAAACATACCAAACGCAACGGTGTGAGAGAAGAGCTGTGATTTAATGATGATTCTTTATTCAACAGCTGTGGTGACATCGCTCTGCTGAACTGCACCGCCATCGTGAACACCAGCAACGAGTCGCTCAGCGACAAGAACCCCGTGTCCGACAGCGTCCACCGGCTGGCTGGACCCGAGCTGAGAGACGAGCTGCTCAAACTCAAAGGTACAGAACTGAGAGTCCGGGTTTGATGTCAAGCGGGAGACCACAACATGTGACAGAAGCAGGCACATGATGCTCGGCTGAAAGGGTCCGAACCGCCAATCGTTACATGTCTGATGTCTTTTAGAAAGAAATTCAATGTTCAAACATGTTGTCATTGAGAGAGTGTTTGTTCATGTTTGCGTGCAGGATGTCGGACAGGAGAGGCGAAGCTCACCAAAGGCTTCAGCCTGGCAGCGAGGTTCATCGTCCACACGGTGGGACCCAAGTACAAAGCCAAGTACCGGACGGCGGCGGAGAGCTCGCTGTACAGCTGCTACAGGAACACCATGCAGCT
Organism: Leptoclinus maculatus; assembly: GCA_032191485.1. Classification (NCBI taxonomy): domain Eukaryota; kingdom Metazoa; phylum Chordata; class Actinopteri; order Perciformes; family Stichaeidae; genus Leptoclinus; species Leptoclinus maculatus. The sequence goes on along the minus strand of JAVDOI010000039.1, from coordinate 1,210,878 downwards.
GGCCGCGTAAGAACTCCGTCACATAGACCAGCTGATCCGGTCAATGGGCGAGATTTATGATCCATTTTGCTTCTGATAATGACTTCTTTCAGAAGAAAACATCTAAAATACACATCCAGGTGTTTATTTCACTACTTTGAATATTTACGTACTGAATTCACCAAAAGTTACCGTTACATAATGCCTCATTTGCATATTTAAAAGACATTTCAGAAAACTTGTAGTACAAAGAATCGTTGTCTTAATGAACTGAGGAAGTTTCATGGTGATATCTACGAGTTACAATCTTTACACTATTCACCTGTAGAGGCCTTGATGTCGGCGTTATTGATCATAATCAGAACTGTTCATTGACTACTATGTTACACATACAAGGAATGTGGCGTAGTGATCGGTGCACAACAATAAACACACAGTAGTACGAGACATAGTTTAACATTTAGAAAATATAAACAATTGGCAACAAGTGTTACTAATGTTGAGGCTCCATGTGTTCTATCTTACTATTTACATTTCTACTTCCTCTTAACAGCATTTCACACAGCTTCACAGTTTGTTGTCATGTGACTGTTGGTCACACGTCCCGGCTGCACAGAGGAGCGAAGAATTAAAGGTTTTTACAGGATCTAGTTCGTGCAAACTGTTTATTTTGGTTGAATAAATGTAGAATAAAGTAATTTTTTAATGAATTATCACAACGTTAAGTTTTGATTCGGATGCTTTATCTTGGCGGAAGCGGTCGTCACACATGATGTGTTCAAGGACTGTTGGAAAGTTGAACGCCGACGTTTGTTTTTACAGCTTCTGGCTGTGATACATGGTGAACATTTTGCAGATAAAAAAAACAAACCAAGAAAACAGGCTTTTTCAAAACCTCAGTGGCTTTTGATTGTAGTGGAAGCAAAATATATCAATAACTTGAGTACATTATATTTTTACATATATAAAATAATGAGTGCTTTTATCATTTGCTATGCAGTGGTAGTTGTCTTGTGAAGTTCGTGTGTGTGTTTTTGTGTGCATGTCTGTTACTGTGGTGAACAGTAGTGTGAGGTTGTTGTTCTTGTTTCCTCAGAGAGCAGTCGATGGCGTCTGTTGGCTTCTGTGTGGTGAGCACGACCAAGAGAGGGTACCCACTGGAGGACGCTGCACACATCGCGTTCAGTAAGACACACACACACACACACACATTTCACAATTATACAAACAAGCTAACAGATCAATGCAGCGGTAGACCAACAACTCCTGTGTTCTGAGAGGTTAAATTACTGTTTTTGTCAATGAAGTCTGGTGAAGAAGAAGACCGCACAGACTTCAGTAACTCCAAACTATCTCTTTGAATACTTTAACAAATGCACACAAATAAGAACACACTGTGTGTTTTTATTTTGCTAGTTTCTAAAGTAAATGTCAAGGTAATGCTAACGTGATTATGAAACGAGCAGACATTTGGAACTTGTGATGGACATTTTATAAAAGTAGATGGTCCATCTATATTCCTTTTAATTGCCGTTGGCGTGTCTTAATGCGTACGGTAACAGGAGTGTGTGTTTGTGTGTGTGTTTGTGTGTTCGTAGGAACGGTGCGCAGGTTCCTGGAGAACCATGGAAGCAGCCTGGAGGCGGTGGTGTTCGCTGTGTCTGACACAGAGGAGGTGTGTGTGTGTGTGTGACTTAAGTCACTGCCAGTTCCCTAAATACTGCATCCCACATTAGTCACAGTATGGGCGACTGAAAAGTGTATTCAGAAAGGAATTTGTATATTTATATATAGTATATATGACTTGTGTGTGTTCTCCCTCCTCTCAGCCGGTGTATAAGAAGCTGCTCCCTCTGTACTACCCTCGCTCTGAGGAAGAGGAGAAGGCCAGCCTGCCTCTCATCCCGGCCGACATCGGCAACTCTGAGGGGGAACCCGTCGTCCCAGAGAGACAGATCCGTATCGCCGAGAAACCAGGAACCCTGGAAGGTACTCGAACCGTTTAAAAAAATATGTAATGTGAGGAAATGTTTTCCCGTCATTAGGAAAGACACGTAATGTGCTTCACTTTCATGCCAGCAATCTTTTATAAGAGTAGGCGTCTTTGTTTCATCATCAGTTGATGTAAGAGTCACACATGCATCATTTATTATTTCATTCCGCTCCGTTTCTGTCCTCACTCGTCTCACACTGAGGAACCGTTTGTTGTTCTTTCCCAGTTTAATTTCACTACAGAAAGATGACGGCACAAAATCTAACAGAGAAAGTGTCCAAGTGCACAATGAAGGTAATAATGTGAAGCGTTGCAACATCACCGCTATGACGCCAAATCCTACAAAAAGGACCTTTTTTAAATGAATGGAGGCAGTTTATCAGTGAGAAGCAAATGCAAAAACCTTCGGTTCTGGAAAGTGATGCAAATTAAACCTGCATTCTCTCTAGTGTCCACCAGGGGGCGACTCCTCTGGTTGTATAGAAGTCTATGAGAAAATGACTACTTCTCTCTTGATTTATTACCTCAGTAAACATTGTAAACATGAGTTTATGGTCTCAATCTCTAGTTTCAAGTCTTCTTCAATACAGCATGATGTTCATTTAGTACATTATGGTCCATTTAGAGTCAAACAGACCATAAAGCAGGGTATGCTTTAGGGCGGGGCTTACTGTGATTGACAGGTCTCTACCAGAGACGTATACGGCGTCTCTGTCACTCCTCAGTCCAGATATGATCACTTCTGCAAAAAGTCAGGATGTAGACGGCCAAAACGCAGAACTCTAAGCTTCAAAATGTCAAGCCACAAACCAATGGATGACATCACGACGACTACGTCCACTTCTTGTATACAGTCTGTGGAAAGAGCCAACACTTGCATGACTGCATGTGCAGTATTTGACTCCGTTGCATTGAAAATAAGACAGACAAAGAAGAACCAAAAGGCTGAAATACGCAATTAATACAAAGCCTTAAACCCTCATATAAACCTCCTCAGAGGATTGTGAACGTAGCAGCAGCCCATGTGTCAGTGGGTTCGGCGTCGAGCCCGTTGCCTCCATTGACCTCCGCTACAGAAGAATGTGTGCGGCGCTTCAAAGGTGGTGAGATGTGGCTTTTGGCGTATTGATCCAAAGCAAGCAGTCCTGCCTGTGAGTGAAACCCAATAACAACATGCTGATGTAATCACACTGAGAGACACGCACAGCCTTTTGGGTGTAGATGGGATGCGTGGACATGCGTACAACCGTACATGTGGTTTGTTTAACACACACACACACAAATAATGTCATGCTTGCAGATAATTTAGGATCAGTGAAATAAAATAAAGACAAGATGAGGTGAATCCGGGATAATTTACTAGTTTATTGTCTCATTTTTGTGTGTTGTGTTTCAATGGATATGTTGCATCTAACTTTACCATAACTCTTGTGTATGATACCGTCACGAGTCCATCAGAGCCAGTAAAGTCAATTAAAGGTCCGGTTATCATCTGTTTGTTTGTTTTATGTAGATGATTCTGAAGAGGAGAGTCTGAAGTCGGATCTGGGTCAGGTGGGGAACCACGCTTTCGCCCGGATGGAGGGTGACGTGGACAAACAGCGGAAACAGATCCTGCAGGGCCAGATGTCAGAGGCGGCCATCTTGAAACAACACCAGAGGAAGTAAGGGTCCGAAAAACAAATTGTAAAGTAACTGGAACGTACTGGAGGGGGAAAAACACGTTTTATATGATAAAATATGTTGTGTATATGTATGTGAACTAGCATTAGCAACATTAGCTTTGGCATTTCTAGTTTTATTCAGGTTAGTCCCGCCCCTGGCGCGGATTGGCTAATCGTTAGTCCCCTAGCTGCGCTCTTTGGTCGATTACTTTTTAACAGGCAGCAACCTCGGTTCTGCTGAGTGAAGCCGATGCTTCATGTGTTAAACCTGCATTCTCTCTACTGTCCACCAGGGGGCGACTCCTCTGGTTGTATAGAAGTCTATGAGAAAATGACTCTACTTCTCTCTTGATTTATTACCTCAGTAAACATTGTAAACATGAGTTGATGGTCTCAATCTCTAGTTTCAAGTCTTCTTCAATACAGCATGATGTTCATTTAGTAAGTTATGGTCCATTTAGAGTCAAACAGACCATAAAGCAGGGGATGCTTTAGGGCGGGGCTTACTGTGATTGACAGGTCTCTACCAGAGACGTATACGGCGTCTCTGTCACTCCTCAGTCCAGATATGATCACTTCTGCAAAAAGTCAGGATGTAGACGGACAAAACGCAGAACTCTAAGCTTCAAAATGTCAAGCCACAAACCAATGGATGACATCACGACGACTACGTCCACTTCTTGTATACAGTCTGTGGAAAGAGCCAACACTTGCATGACTGCATGTGCAGTATTTGACTCCGTTGCATTGAAAATAAGACGGACAAAGAAGAACCAAAAGGCTGAAATACGCAATTAATACCCTTCAAAGCCTTAAACCCTCATATAAACCTCCTCAGAGGATTGTGAACGTAGCAGCAGCCCATGTGTCAGTGGGTTTACCTACAGAAACACATTTCAGATGCATGTCCAAACTGTATTATATTCTGCAACCATGAACCATGGGTGTGTGTTCCTCTCCTGCAGTTACAGTCGCTGGCTGTGTCGGGCGAGAGCAGAGGATCTGTCAGACATCGCTGCACTGAAAGCTTTATATCAAACTGGTACGTGTTGATGTGTGTGTGTGTGTGTGTGTGTGTGTGTGTGAGAGACGCAGAGAACCACAGAAGTTATATACTGGAGTGAATCTGTCTCTTGTGTTCTGTAAATGTGGAAGGAAAAAGAAACAAAAGAAGGGCATTTACATTCTTCATCCGGTGAATTACAACACTGTTGTGGTAAAGCCATCTGCTTTCTTTGTTTCTTTAAATGAAATGCAGCATCTCCATCTCAGCTGTTATGAGGTGCAGTTTGATCTCATTACCAGCAGGAGGCAGTGTAGTTCAACAGTTTAGCTCCAGTGATTTGGTTTTAGGGGGTTAAAGGTGCTTGTTTGCTCATGACCTCAGATGGGAAATTAAGGAAAGACACCACAGGGGAAAGAAAACATCCAAAATACACATGCAGGTGCTTTTTGTCACCAAAAGTTACCATTTGCATATTTAAACATAAAATTTCAGAAAACGTGTAATACAATAAATCCTCCTCTTAAAGTGAGTGATGAAGTGGTGAAGCTTCATGGTGATATCTATGAGTTCATGTTTTGACCCTCTTCACCTGTAGAGTCTCTAAATGTCTGTAATGTAACTAAACATCTCTTTAAAGGACGTTTTCTCTAAATGAGTTTGTTCTCAGACTCTGATCCATAAATCTCCTCTTCAGCAGCTCTTACATACACCAAACGTTACACGTTCATTCCTCTCTGTGTTCTGAAGGTTCACACAGAGGGGTTTGTTCACACAGCATTCACAGACTCATTTATACACATTATATTACTAAAAATGTGGAGAAAATGTTTGTTTGTTCTTATTTTTGGCTGTTTACAGTATGTTCTGATTAATGGAGTGATTTCAAAGAGATATCCAAAATTTGACTTTTGACTCTAATATGTCAACAACATGAATGTTGATAAAAGACCCGAGTGTGATCAAGTGAAGTGGAAACGGTAAAGACAAAAGTTATGTGGGTGTACTGGTCACAGAGAACATGAATAGAAGAAGAATTTCACCACAGAATCAAGAACATCTTCAGAGACACATGCGATGAGGCTGAGCCGCTTCTCCGTCTCTTCCAAAGAGATGTCGTCACTTCTCCTTTACAAAGAAGCCGGCGAACAGAGAGCTGAAGAGGCCGAATGAGCTCCGAGCGCAGCTTTTCACATGAAAGGCTTTTACAGGCCGTCAAACAACTGTTACTAATGTTTTATGGGATACACCAAAGTGATAACCGAGATATTTGAAAATTTATTAAAGCTGCAACTAAAAAAAAAAAGTTCAGTCTTTAACATATCGAAAAATAGTGAAAAAAGTTTGCAGAGCCCAAGATTATTATATTTTACGTAGCTGATTAACTGATCATCCTAAATTAATCAATTAACGACTGGTTGCAGGTTTGAATTAAATCTATGAGGATGTTGGTCGTGCAGGAAACATCTGCAACATTTTCAGATGCATAAATGTTACGTTAACGTAAAATACGAGATTTTACCTCCGTCAGCCTCTATTTCCATTTTTTCCTCAGTTAATATGTTGATTTCTTCGTAGAATAAATGAATTTGAATTATATTCTATAAAATGTCACAAGTTGTCGGAGCCCACAGTGACGTCTTCAAATGTCGTCTTTTGTCCAAAAACACAAAGATGTTAAATTCACGATGACATTCAACAGCAAAAAAAATTGAAAATACTCACTTTTGAGAATTTGAGAATTTGATAAATGATTTATCTTATTGATTATCTACATTCAGAACATTGTTAACATAAGGAGGGACGACCACGGTTGCAGATGAACAGAAAAAGAAAAGTGTGTGTGTGTGTGTGTGAGACCTGTTAATGTGTGTCTCCAGGTGTGGACATGTGTGGCAGGACGGTGATGATTTTGGTTGGACGAAACATCCCAGTGACCCTCATTGACATAGAAAAGGTAACCAAACAGGATGCTTATTTCAAAATAAAAGGCTTTTATTGATGTTACAGTCAATCTTTGGGCACATGTTTCGTCTTTATATTAATCTGAGATACAAAGTTGTGTGTGTGCTTCCATGTGTTTGACGTGTCAGTAGATGAGTTTTTGTGCATGTTTTAACGTGCGTGTGTTCAAACTGTGCAAATAATGCATTTAATTTGTGTGCACAAGTTTGTATTCCACATTTTCTTTTGGACACAAATACAGAATCATATTTTTAAATGAATAAATGTATAACATCTGTACCTTAAAACTCACCATCATCTACCAAAAACAGCCAAACTTGAACCAAAAGAAACTAAAAGTTAGCTGTGTTAAGAGTGACCAACTATACCAAGTGATGAATGTAAAGCTGGAAAAGAATATATAGAACATTTTGGGGAAATCCAGGACTTTAAGAGTGCATGCACACTGATTTTGTGTGTTTTCGTGTGCAGGCGCTGCTGTACTTCATCCACGTCATGGACCACATCACAGTGAAGGAATACGTGATGGTTTACTTCCACACGCTGACCGGCGAGCACAACCACCTGGACTCCGACTTCCTCAAGAACCTCTACGACATCGTGGACGCCAAGTCAGTCTGACCTTTCACACTCCTCGTTAAAATGAGCTGCTAGTCTGAGTAACGTCCTCTGGGAGCGGTGCATGGATGGGACTTTTTCCTTTAACCCTTTCTTACTGGGATACAGAATTTATTTAAGTATTCATGGTGGGAAAGAGGATTTGCAAGTGTCCGCCTGAATCCAAACAGACTCTGAAGAGAGAGTTCAGTTCAGTCAAATATACAGCGATTGCTGTTACTGTCCAAGCCGCAACCTCCGGTTCTTCCGAGTTAAGTCTCTGCGAAAGTGTGTTAAAGCTGCATTCTCTCTAGTGACCACCAGGGGGCGACTCCTCTGGTTGTATAGAAGTCTATGAGAAAATGACTCTACTTCTCTCTTGATTTATTACCTCAGTAAACATTGTAAACATGAGTTTATGGTCTCAATCTCTAGTTTCAAGTCTTCTTCAATACAGCATGATGTTCATTTAGTACATTATGGTCCATTTAGAGTCAAACAGACCATAAAGCAGGGGATGCTTTAGGGCGGGGCTACACGGTGATTGACAGGTCTCAACCAGACGTATATGGCGTCTCTACGTCACTCCTCCTCAGTCTGAATATTGTCACTGAAGACTGGATTCTCTAGTCTGACAAGCAGAATATTAACGCCTTGTGTATGAAATGTCTGTATCATCACTGCGTTTTTCTAATCTCTAAAAAGCAGTCATTGTCTCACTCCCTCCTCCTCCTCCTGCAGTTCTCGTACTCATAGAACCTAAGTTACACCGTAGTTATTACCGTATTTTCCGCACTATAAGGCGCACTTAAAAGCCTTTAATTTTCTCAAAAAACGACAGTGCGCCTTATAATCCGGAGCGCCTTATATATGGATTAATTCTGGTTGTGTTTACTGACCTCGAAGCGATTTTGTGTGGTACACGGCGCTCTGTCAAAATGTTTTAGTACGACTTTGGTAAACTACAAAGCCGCACCGCTTGCAGCATTACGGCTACCGTAGTCAGGAGTCTCACCGGTAGTTCTGGACGAGGTGTAAACATAAGCATGCATAAGTATCATAGCTCGCTGTGTGAGTCACGCAGACTCCACTAACTAACTGTGTGTTTACATGTCTGTAATCATAAAGCTACAGCTGTCTCAGAACGCTGCCGTTAGCAGACGTGCTAACTAACGAGCTAACAAGCTACACTACACGATGTAAACAGTCCGTCCCCCAGATCGTCACATGATGAACTGTAAGCTCGTCATAAACTCGTCATATGCATCACATCTCACTGTGTGAGTCTCGTACTATCTCGTGAGAATACAGACACGGAAGTGGAGAATCTACAGATTTCTTCAGAGCGCCCGCGCCTTATAGTCTGGTGCGCTTTATATATGAAAAAAGATCGAAAATAGACCATTCATTGACAGTGCGCCTTATAATCCAGTGCGCCCTATAGTATGGAAAATACGGTACCTATTTTTATTTTGACCGTGGCGACCGCCCCACCACAACAGAACATCACCAAAAGTCGGATAATCTAAACCTTACACCAAATACATTTCATAGATTTTGTGACATTTTGTACAAACATTTTTACATTTTCCAATAATTGGACTTGTCATTTTGGTTCAAAGCACCACATGTTGTGAAATGAGATTACTTTGAAGTCCAATATAAAGCAGCGTTAGCTTAGTTCCCATTGTTTTAGTCTCTCTCTCAGTTTTGTCTCATCCCTCTGAGAAAACTCTGCAGCTCTTATTGCTTTAACCTCCCTCCCACGCCAGGGCACGGCTTTAATGTTCTGTGCTGTATGCTCTGGGTTTGCAGTCATTTGGCTAATTCCGCGCCGGCCCGGCAGCGTCTCCGCTCTTTAACACCCAGAACTGCGTATCAAACATAAATCGTGAGGCGTTTTCTAAGAAATTATGGGAAAACGTCGTCCAGATGGAACGACGGTCTGACGGCAGCTCACTGGCGTGTTTTGCCGTTTCTCTGTTTATTGTAATGGAACACTTTTAAAATGTAAAAGTGCAGAAATGAGAAACTTCTCGCAGTAAAATCCGTAGCTGGATGTGATAAAATGCAACATCTTCTGTCATTTGACCCTCGTTTGGCTCTCAGTCAGTCAGACTTCTGCAGCTGCATCGGAGTTCACATGCATTGTTCCTGCCACAGTGTGACACCGCCAAGTTACAGTGTTTAGACGCTTGGAAAAGCAAAACGAGCTGGAAAGCACTTTTGATTTTTTTTTGCTGTGTGTTTTGGAAATCTGGCGGCCATATTTGGAACAGGAAACCCAAACTTGGACGTGTGTTTTGTGGATGATGTGACTCGGCCTTAATCAGAAGGTATTGAAAGCAGATTCTTGTTCTGAAATAGATCCGGACAGACAAAGGAATCACTCACAGAGACAATAGTCAGACTTTATTTTTTGATTAGGTTGAAGAATGGGCTTTTCAGTGGCTCATCGCAATAAAGAACCGATGACGATAAGAACTTTATTCATCCTGAGGGAAATTATTGTGCAGCAGTTGCAGTACAAAATAGGAACTAAGGTTATTTATGTTTTAATAAATATATATAAACACAATGCCAGCAGTGTAATCAGGGTAGCAGTAAGAGATAAATCCAAAATATAAAATAACGATTTTCACTGCAATATAAAAGTCCTGCACCTCAAAGGAAACTGCACAATCGTGGATAGACGTAGAGAGAACTCAGAAATAAAAACACTTGAAGTTGAATTTATTTGATAATTTGTTTTGTTTTTTGAAAAAGGAAAACATTGGAATTCATATTCGATCATAAGGTGAAGCTGTTTTTAGTTTAATCCCGCTAAATAATTTCATCTTCATTAAAACAAACGATATATTGGAACAAAACGTTTGTCTCATCCTGCAGATTTTTCTTAATTGGTGTTTAAAGTCGGCAATAGTTCCTCTCTAATAAGACTTTGATGTTTTTTACCGGATCCAGTGACTGCAAACGGTTTATTTTGGGTAAAATGTTGCAAAAGTGAGACGTAGAATGAAGTGATTTTGATGAAATTTAACTTATTTTTATTTTAAAGCTTTGATTTTGTTGCTTTTCTTGAAGGGTGCATTTGTCACAGATGATGTGTTCAAAGTCTGTCGGAAAGTTGTAAATCCAATGAAAATGTCTGTTCCTACAGCTTCTGACTGTGATAAAATGGTTCATTGTTTCTCAAACCTGCCGGTAGGTTTTGTGGTTCGGAGGGTTTAAATTAAATCTGAATCGCACGCAGACAAACGTATCTTACTCTCGATAAATGTGTCTTATATTTGAAGACAAACTTAAAATAAATATTCCTGTTCATCTGAAATGCAACATACGGATGATAATCTGTCGGCCAGCTTTGCCGTATCAAACACCCGACAGATGTCTGGATCTAAATCAGGGATTTCTAATAAGAAACTTCAAAGATTGTTTTTATTGTTTAATTCATTTTTAATGCGCTGTCATCATCGCATCAAGTACTGTACACAAGCAGTCAGATGTTGTATCGGCACCAGACATCCTGCTGTGAGGTTCACCGTTGACGACCTTTTTTCATTTCATTGAGCTAAATAGGAGCCACATCCTCCAAATAAAAACCAGAACTGTTCACAGTTCCACATAGAAACCACAGTTCTGTGATGATAATGTTCTTCAACACAGTGTGCCGCCAGGCTACTTATAGTTTTAGTCCAGGAACTATATTGTCCAAACACCAAAGATATATCTGGCTGAACTTCAGAATAAACGATGACGCAGCATTGATTCAACTTGTATCCGCTTCATTGATTTTAAAGAACAGATCACCAATATATAGTTTAGTTTAAAAAGGCTTAATCATTTCCTAAAACAACTGGGAGGTTTCTTTTGAGCAAATGTTACTCAAACTGGAGGAAACTGTGCATCTATAGGGAAACTACTAAATCATTTAGAATTTTTCTAACTGACTTAAAGAGAAACTCCAGCGCTCAATGGGTTAAACGTTGCTAGTTTCTAGTTGCTAGTGACCACAACCAAACAAGCTTCCTGTGTCAGTGGGAAACTCCATGCAGTCATTTCAACCCCCTCGTTTCTCTCATTCATTACTTTCTGAGTGGGCTCATTCAGTTGGTTTCGACACACCTTTCTTAACCTTTTTCTGTCTGGAAAATTCAGTCAATTAAGCCCTCAAGACTCTACAATGTAGGAACATATTCCTGATGTTTGCCCCCCTTTTTTTAGTGTTTTTTAAATGTGTCATCTTTTGGTTATTTTTAGTCACAGTGGAGAATTAAGAGAGCGCCACACAAAATACAAAAATGTGAATGAAGACACCTTCATTCAACTTCCCCTTTCATCGGAAGAGGGAAACCCCATTTAAACATGACCGTGGTTATCCACGACCGCACCGTCGCTGATTCATCTCCGAGAGTTGCAGCTCGGGGGTTTAATGCTAATCACCATTAAATGTCAAGGTTATTAAACCTCTTTCACTCCTTATGGACGCAATCCACAACTGTACTACCTCTCGGACTGTAGCAGGCTCAGTTTTAGAGCTAGAGGAAAGGTGATGGTGTCAAATGAAACCTAAGGCGTGCATTGATACCCACCATGTCATGCTAGCTTGTCGGTCCCACCACAGTGGGTCGAGGACGGCAGTGATTGGCTAGGGACACGCACAGCTTCCATTCACATGATGGGTATGAAGTACTCTATTGGTATCGGGATGACTTTACTGGTAATAGTATTTTTTTGCAACAGATACATGGAAGTGTATATTTGTAATGTGGAGGAGTGACGTAGAGACGCCGTATACGTCTCTGGTAGAGACCTGTCAATCACTGTGTAGCCCCGCCCCTAAAGCATACCCTGCTTTATGGTCTGTTTGACTCTAAATGGACCATCATTTACTAAATGAACATCATGCTGTATTGAAGAAGACTTGAAACTAGAGATTGAGACCATAAACTCATGTTTACAATGTTTACTGAGGTAATAAATCAAGAGAGAAGTAGTCATTTTCTCATAGACTTCTATACAACCAGAGGAGTCGCCCCCTGGTGGACATTAGAGAGAATGCAGCTTTAAGACACGTTGGCATTGACTTCACTCGGCAGAACAAGAGTTTGCTGCCTGGTTTGAACAAATTATTGAGTGCTATAAGAGTGTGTGCTGAGACAATTGGAAGTCCAAATAATTTTTGTTATTGGATTAAAAATCTTCAGGGAGCTTCTGAGAATGAAGTTATGAAAAATGAAGTAATATGTAGGAAGGCTGTGCTCATGGGACTTTTCCATATTTGTGAATGGTCTTTCTTGCTTTTAGGTTGTAGAAAGTCCTCTTTACTAATAGATGTTGTTTACTTTAGTACATATAGAACAAAACGCTGTAAACCGAAAGAGACGAAGCTGAAAGAAATCAGCAGTCATTTGTAGAATAAACTAAAAGCTAAGCATCAAAATATGTGCATATTTAAAAAATAATGGCTTCCTTCAATTATGCTGAAAGCGGGAATTAACAGGCAATGTGTTGCTTTAGCAAAGCTCTTCTATGGACTGAAGAATCACAGTTTAAACCTCTTCAATCTAACCATTGAGTGGTCCACTGAAGGCCCAAAGAAAAGACAGATCTGCTCAATATTTGGAGCCTAGTTTCACCGTTGTGGTTCAATGATAATAACCAGGGGTTTTTCCACTTTTCTGGACTGGAAATTAAATTCAGCATCCAAGTTCCAACAGTCTGCTCCCCTCTCATGCAACACTGTGGGGACATCGACCGAATGGAAGTTTTACACTATTTCAAATGTAAATAAAACATTTGGCGTCTGAATTATACTGTTTTTATCTCTGTTACAATATTTCTTATTGCAGGAAAGAAGAAAAACATCAGTTGATTCCAAACTTTTAAGCAGTTGTGTATAATAAACTTTTGTGGGGCCGGATGGCTCCAGTGGGAATCAAACCCTTTCCTCGGGTACTTGTTGTACTTATTCTCCTCTGCAAGCAGCACAAAAGTCTGTTTCAGATCATCTTCACAGGTCACATTTCATATAAACACAACTTTAATCTGTGAACGTTATTAAGGTTGTACAGTTTCTACTCGTGCCCAAAACTTATAAGTCACTTTTCAAGCAGTTGCTGCTCTTTTGGCTTGTTGAGGCAGCTACATAGACAATACAACCACTAACCCTGGCCTTGTATGGCCACCATGTTCAACCCATCAAGCTATTGATTGGCTGCAGATGCATTTTGGCTTTAGAAGACCTTAACCAGAAGACTAAAGCCAAACATGAACACACAAAAGTTTCCAAAACTTGTCTGGCTAAGTGGGGAGTCGTTGATTACTTTCTCCAGGAGACAGATGAGGGAGATCATTACTGTTGACTCCCAGGGGTCCTGAGCTGGACCAAAGCAGAAGCCCCACGTCATGGTTCAGTACTCCTGATTCCCGTCTGAGTTACTTTGTCAGCTAAAAGATCCCGTTTCTCCCTCTGGAGGTCGACTGTTTTGTGTTATATCAGCAGATGCAGCTCACCACAGCCAGACCACCACTGTGTGTAGCATGACAATGCCAACTGTCACAAATGTGGCGTGTTATTGTCAGAGTACTGCCATGAAATGAGCTGCCAAGTCTCCTCTAACAGTGCCGAGTTGATTAAAGATGACCCGTCTGTCACTGAGATTTGAAAATAACCTGAGATTTGGTTCGCGAGTACAGTTTAGGTTACTTCAGTGGGTGAAATCAAGGCCAGTGAATCTCAACTGGCAAACCTTTCCTCCCATCTTTAGAACAAGGAGGCTGAGAGTGTGCTCCCTATTATTGGGGAATAACCAGTTTGATTGTCTTACTGGTTTGGTGACCTCAGGATTGCATCTTTGCTTTTTTTTTTCCGCCAACGATGTGGTTTCCTTGCTTCAGTGGACCGAGACCTCCAGCTCGCACTGTGGTCGGTTTGCAGCCGAGGGTGAAGTGGCTGGGACGGGGGTCAACACCTCCAGTTCTGAGTTCATGGTGCTTTGCCAGAGAACCGGTGGACTGGGTCTGGGGTTGCTACCCCCTTTTGTGAAAGGAGTTCAAGTGTCTTGAGGTCCTTTTTTCATGAGTGATGGTGAGGTGATGTGAGATTGACCGGCTGGATTGGTGCACCATCTGTGGTTTTGGCTACCAGACTGTAAATGGAGAGCTTTGTCTGTTGGTGAAGCTCTCCATTTACCGGTCTATTCCCATCCTCACCTCTGGCCGTGAGCTCAGGGTATGAGATCATGGAGACTATGGTGACTAAAAGGAGTTTTCTTTGCAGGCTGTTTTGGCTCAACCTTGTGGACAAGTTTAACTTCAGTTCTGAGAACTGATTAGTTCTGATCGTTGCAGCTTAGTGCAACAACGAAACACATCTGTCCAATACAGAATATTACAGAAACATCAACTCAGACAGACATTGGCGTTTAAAAAAAAATACAAATTTGGATGTAATTCTGGGATATCGTGCAGTCAGATTTGATTTGTGAGTGATGCTGGAGGAACGGCCATAAGATAATCCATGGATATCCTATTATTACTTACAATACATGGTGAAGAACCAAAATGTTGGCCGAATGTTGGTGTATTTTGACATCATGGCAGCACCGGAGGAAAATTCAGGGTAGCAGCAAAACCTCGAATAATGAGAAATAATCCTCTGGGGACCATGAATGTCTTTTCCAATTAGAGAAATAAAACTCACGGTTTGGATCGGTTCACAGATCGGATCAAATATAACTTCTAGAGATCCCTGATCACGCTGGTAATCATTGGTAATCATCGATGATCCATATCAACAGATACTGATCCCTTTGTTTGATTATAGCAGCTGGTCTACAAGGATCCAGACTATTTATTTTTTTGTCATCGTTTAAAAAATCATTTCATCCACTCTGAAGTCAGTAAACCATCAAAAATACAAATCATGTGTATCCACTAACTGTGTTATAGTAATTTATAGTGGGTTTATTTCTTCATTAAAACACAATATTCAAATGATACGAAAACAAAAGATCGTTCGTTAGCCGTTAGCGGTGCTGCTAACGTTACTAGCTCTCCTCCTGTTGGTTTAAACACTGATTGGTTGTTTACAATGTAACATTATCAGAGATCAGAGACTAGAAAAGCATATTTTACTGAATAATTGAGGATAACGATTGTCAGTAAAACTGAATTTCAGACTACAGTGACTTCACACGCATGTCGGAGGATTAATCCTTTTCTCTTGATCTTTGTCATAGTCCTTGTTTGTCTTCTGAGTCATTCTTTGCTGTGACGTATTCACCCTGAAGGTTTCTGTTTTATCTTGTTGCAGGTTTAAAAAGAATTTAAAGGCCTTCTACTTTGTGCATCCAACATTTCGCTCTAAGGTAAGAGAGTACGTCTTGTTTATGTTATTGATCTTTTGCCGTGTCAACAGAGCTTACTCCGTATTCAGGCCTTGAGGATTAATATCAAAAAATATTTGAAAATTACACAATGTTCAGGCAAAAATCCATACATTTCTGTTACCAGGTAATACAAATTAAAATGTTTGTAGTAGGATTGTTGGTCATAGTACTTATATAAGTGATGTTGTTATCACATATTCATTCATTCATACATGCAAACTGAATTTATCACTGTAAACTTTGGCTCGTAAAGGCAAAAATAATGTATATTATTTATCTCTCAATGGAATGTTTATTTCCATTGAGAGATATGCTCCACAGTTAAAAAATGTTCAATCTTCACCCCAAAACATTTGGGCGACATTTAAACTAAATACATTTTTTTATATGTAATATTGTTTTACGATACTTGGTTTGGTAAATGTGTTACTAATCGTGTCTTCCTTCACATAACCCGCCACGACTGTCACCAATAAATGCAAAATAAAACACAGCAACCTTGCAAAAATTAGCGGCTAACTTTCCCAATATGAGGTATTAACCAAAAATGTGTTTAGACGCTGATCCAGATGCAAAATCAAAAACTTGCAAATATTTTACTATGATTAAAATAATGATTGTAGAGAATGTTGCAGCCTTGGCTGAGATATGTCGTCTCTGAGTGCTTTCTGGTTTATATCTGTTTCTTCGCTGTTTACTGGAATCTCAGTCCTCGTTGCTCCGTTTGCCAAACTTCTCCTCGGGGATCATTAAAGGTTCATTAGGTTTAATCTAGTTCTGTTGTTTACTTTACAGAGTTGTGTTGTGTGTTTTGGTGAATGAAGATCAAATACCATCTATAACTGATGAAGTGTCCCTTTTTCTTATTTCCTCTCTCTTTCTTCTTTTCCTTTAATTCCAGGTGTCGACGTGGTTCTTCACCACCTTCAGTGTGTCGGGGATGAAGGACAAGGTTCGCTACCTGGACAACCTGCAGCAGCTCTTCACCTGCATCACACCCGAGCAGATCGACATCCCTCCGTTTGTCCTGGAGTATGACGCACGGGTAAGATCACATTACATGAAAGAAGGTGTCGAGCTTGGCTTGTTGCAACCAGTGAACAGGAAGTGACCATATCTGGACTGAGGAGTGACGTAGAGACCTGTCAATCACTGTGTAGCCCCGCCCTAAAGCATCCCCTGCTTTATGGTCTGTTTGACTCTAAATGGACCATAATTCACTAAATGAACATCATGCTGTATTGAAGAAGACTTGAAACTAGAGATTGAGACCATAAACTCATGTTTACAATGTTTACTGAGGTAATAAATCAAGAGAGAAGTAGTCATTTTCTCATAGACTTCTATACAACCAGAGGAGTCAACCCCTGGTGGACACTAGAGAGAATGCAGCTTTAACACATGAAGCATTTTCACAACCAGAGGTTGCCGCCTGGTTGAAAAGCGTTTCTCCTCCTCCTCCTCCTCCACCATGGGCACCCTGTGTTTTACCTTAAAAAAGACGTATATTGCAGCTTTAAAGAGTTCTGATGACTAAAATTTATAATCAGTGACTTCCTTGTTGATCCTGCCAGTAGCATATGCTTGTCTCAAAGATTAAGCCATGCAAGTCGAAGTACACACGGCCGGTACAGTGAAACTGCGAATGGCTCATTAAATCTGAATATATATATATATATATAAGTCTTTAGCATTCACAGGAGTCACAATGCTGTGTTTCCAGTTCCATACTTTATTGCCTCACATCCGCTCTCCGGTTTATTGTGTTTTAATGGAAACATAACCTCTCGCAGATTTCAAATCTAAACACTGAAACGAGTTCACACCCTTGTTTATTTTACTCCAAGCTCTTATTCATCAGCTGTTTTTTTTTTAACGTGAATGAGGACAAACCGACTGTTCATTCATCTCCGCTTGACGTTTCTCTTCTTCTAACCGATGTAAACCAGAGAAGGAAGGAAACGGGGAAACAATCAGCTTTTGTGTTTGTTTGCATTTTCCAGAAATATCACCTATAAATCAGTTAACCCATACACAGTTTAACTGAGATTGTCCAGGTTGTGTTGATTTCCCTTTGAACGTTGGGATCTGATGTGAAGATAATTGAATGAAGTCATTGGTATCAATAGCTTTAAAGAAAGTGTTGCAGTGTGAATGTTCTGAGTTTAAGCCAGCGAGGACATCAAAACAGTTTTCATGTCCAGTTTCCTAGACGCACAAAATAGATCCAGTGCTGGTTTGTGTATTCCTAATGATCCGTGATTGGCGTCTGATTCTTAGTGTGTGTTGGCCGATAAAACATATAAATGTGTCTTTTCCCGCGTGGAGTCTTGAGGATTCTGGATTCTGAATTGAGGAAGTATTCGGTCCACTTGACCTGTTTAGCTCATTGCGTGTTTTGGATTCTTCTGTCAGGATTCAAACAAGTTTTCCATGAAACTACTTTGAACGTGAACGCATGAAACAAAGATGTCGGGACACGATTCACCATCGGGAGCGACTTATTGATGACGGTTCAAAAGCTCCATCAATGAATGTTGGCGTGTCTAGTTTGGGGAAACGGCCTCTTTGAAATGATTGAATTTTAGTCACTTGGGCTGCACATGGGCACAAACGGAGACCCTGTTTTTAGACCCATGCACCATTTGATTAAGATTGGATTTTGATATATAAATGCATTTTTTTCTACATGTATGGTGTAGTTTTAGGCTCACTGTGAACATTACATAAACAAATACACACTTGAACACGATGTGTTCCAGAAACAAAGCTCTACTCAAACGCACCTAAAGGTTGTACCGCCTGTTTTTAGGATATTCTTTGTCTGTTGGACGTCATCATGGATGCTTAATTACTAATTAATATTTTGTCGGACTTTTGGTTTACGTGTCATAAACTATTTATTTAACTGGAAAATGTTTAGGTCAAAAAATTAAGTAAAATTAGATCATCTATTGTATTAATTATATATACTCAGTACTGTCATTTAGTCCTTTTACCAGAATGATTTTTGTACTTGTACTTGCTATTGATGCTTGAGATAATGTGTTCAACATTGAGTACTAGATGCTCATTGCAGTAATGGTAAGAGTAAACCTGGTCTGGCTTGCTACTATGGGAAAAAATGAATAGTAAAACTATTTGATTCTGACAGTGTAGTGTGGATGTTAATACCATATTGACTGAACGTTGTATGACTCGTAACTTGTTTAAAAAGTTTCCAATGTTCGTCTCGTGTGAAAGCAAACACCTCGGGGGGGCTGAGTGCAGTGTGGAAAGCCCTGTAGTGTTCTCGATGGCTTCACTTGCTCATCAGGAACTTGTTTTTAGGTCAACTTGAGACTTTATGAGAACACAAAGGGCTGGCCTCCTCTGAGGTTGTAGTTACGCAGCATTTCCCCATTTTTCAGCACTGCAGCCAGCCGGTAAACTGGGCAATAAGATTCATATCAACACCTTGGTGTTGCTGTTACCCAGAAATAGTTTACGCTACTGGGTTGAGTTACAGTTCTGGCCCTGGATTCCAGGAAATAGTGAATGGTTTTGTTTACTAAAGGAGGAAGACTTGCATTACACGCATCGCGTCAGATGCAAGCTGTGAGCACAGATCATTTGATTCCTGAGAAAATATATAGTAAATATGATTCTGATTATTCTATCTTCAGCTTTACAGAGTTTTATAGCGAGTTTCAGGTTCTTGTTCAGCTGTCCGACTATACTGTTTTAGTTCACTCATTGTGTTGTTTTTTGGCTGCATCGGCTGTTTTCAGAGCAAAAGCTATAAAAACTCTACGTACTAAACAGACAAAGTTAGCGACTAGCTGCTGAACAAACTGGAGCATTCAGCAGCTAAAAAGATAGATTTCTCCCTCAGGAGTTGGTGGAGACCAAAAACGGAGCTAAAAGAAAGAATATTCGACTGACAAAATTAATGTTTTTTTTATTTTTTAATGATCTTTTTGACCGCAATAACGTTCCCAGGGACTAAGAGAACTTTTGTGGAACTCATTGCATTTCTACCACATTGACCAGAGTCTAAATTAAGTTACGGGGACATTTTACCCCCCAAAAAAGGAGGGGGAAGAAACTTTTCTTTAAGGGCTTATTTTAAGAGCTTACAGCCCTCCTTTACAAACAAACGCACACACTCAAAGTCCCAAAGTATTCCACGATGATATTCTACGGATATACAACGCTGATAAGCGGCGTGAGAGAATAACGGGTGAGCTTGAGTTACCTTTGAGCTCAACCAGTTGCATCATTCCTCGAACTTTGCATTGAAAAGAAAAAGACCACACGGGTACCTTCTTAGAATGGGAGGCGTTCAGCAAACAAAGACACAGAAGATGGTGTTTCATCAAAAACAAAACCAGCCCCATGCCCGCCTCTTGTGTTAGTTAAATAATTAGTGTCTTTTATAACACTTTTGTCTGGAGTCCATCGTGTTGTCCCAGTAATAACAGTAATTATTGTCTTTTCTTACGATATATTGCAGACTTTTCTGGTTGGATTCTGCCAAAAACTGAGGAAATTCTTTCCTTTAACACTATTGTTGTATCTGTCACTTCAAGCCAGAATCTGTCATCCAAAACATTGTTCCTCTTTCATAATATCCACAACGATGCATTCTGCAGCGGATTCACGATGCTGAGCCCGTCGCATCTGTCGGGGTCGACCGCCACAAATTAATTATCAACCTGCTGGAGACTAATTATGTCACCGCTGTGACATTTTTGTTGCCGACTGGCCCTGAGGGGCTTTGTGTTCTTCCTAACGTGTTCTCTGTTGTTCGTTGTTTTTATGTAACAGCTGACTTGTTCACACAGTGGTGGAGGAGATATTCAGATCCACTATTTTAAGTAAAAGTACTGTGAAAATACTGCAATACAAGTAAAAGTTCTTCTATCAAACTTTACTTAAGTAGAATTATGTATGTATTCTAAGCAAGTCAGTGTTTTACTATTATACCAC
Organism: Leptoclinus maculatus; assembly: GCA_032191485.1. Taxonomy (NCBI): domain Eukaryota; kingdom Metazoa; phylum Chordata; class Actinopteri; order Perciformes; family Stichaeidae; genus Leptoclinus; species Leptoclinus maculatus. Next base: position 1,190,313 of record JAVDOI010000039.1, on the reverse strand, counting down.
TCTATGTGCTTTATATATATTAAGCTATTCACATTGTTACAACCTCTACTTGCAGCCTCTTCTCTCGGTGTAAACAGCCTGCAGTTCAGTCAAAGCTTCACTGAATTGTTTTCAGGTGACTGTTGGTCTCAGCCGGGTCAGTCATGGACTCGTAGTTCCGCTGACTTGCTCAGAATTTTATGTTTTTTACAGAATCTAGTTAAAGCAATTAGGCATGGAGAATGTTCATCTCACCTGATGTGTTTAAAGACCGTCGTAAAGATGAAAACCTGACAATAATGACGGGTTTTAACAGCTTCTGGCTACGTTAAATGGTGTAATTTTGGCGATGATTTAAAGACGTACGAACACTTTAGTACACCATCATTGTGTACAAAGTGTCAAAGAGTCTGTAGTATATCATCAGATATGCGGTCTAGTACAAGGTGAGCTGCAGAATAAGATAACGATCAATGTTTTTGTCCTCCATCTCCAGGTGAATGGACCGTACCGTCGCTCCCAGTCCTCCAGTCTGTGACAGGAGGCCGATCGGAGGTCCCCGCTGGGATGACGAGGTGCCGTCAGCCTGTCAGGTGGACGTAATCTATGGACCTCGTGTGGCTCTGAACTCCTCTTAAAAGGCTCTGAACCGTCTCTGTCCCTGGCCAGAAGGACAAAATATATAACGGCCCACATTTAGCAGCATGTGGTCTGCGGAGCGGTCGCTCCCTCTCTCGCCACAGACTATTTGTGGATCTGGTGGTGGTTTCTGGATTATGCCTTACACCCAGATTTCTTATTCAGCAGTTTCCTCAAACATCCCTAAATATGAAGCTTCATGTCGAGCCCGACGTCCTCGCCCACGACTCAGAATATTGTCAGACTTTTTAAAAAACGAAAGATGTTGGAGTAAGATGACGTCATCCTGTCTGGATGTCCACAGCGTCTCATTCTTTACAGCAGACGTTTTACTCGATCCAAAGCTGGAAATGACCACCTCGGTACGTCTGTGTTCACCTGCGGTCACAATCGGTGAAAACGATAAATTTGTGTTTATCCATTTAGCAACTTAAAGAAATACTTGTACATTTTTTAAATAAACTTATTTGCTTTCTCTCCTTGAGTTCGATGAGAAAAATCTATCCCACTCTCGTATTAGTACGAAGCCACATCCAGAAGACTGTTAGCTTAGCTTAGCTTAGCATAAAGACTTGAAGCAGGGGAAAAAGCACACCTTTTCTTTAATGTTAATTTGTGAATTTTAAAGGTGCTTAAAAGTGTATTTTCTTGCATTTGAACCAAGCCCGGTAGCTTCATGTTCAGTGGTATCTCTCTTCTCATCGAACTCTTGGCAGGAGAGCAAATCAGCACATTTCACTAAATGTTAACGTGTTCGCTTTAAAGCCACACATTGTTTGGGGGAAAGGTTCAAGGATTGTCGAGGTTCTGCTGCTCTGTTGCATTTTCTTTCGTTTTCACTTCACGGTTCACGGAAGGTTTCTGTCACTAATGTTGTTAAAAGTTGGCACTAAAAACACTTCACGGATCAGTCAATCAACAGAAAATGTTATATATATATATATTGTTATGAGTTGAATGCCTTTTGGTTTTGGTTGCACGAAGTCATTTAATCACCTAAAGTCACCTGAGCCACTGGGAACGTTTTTAAAACTTAATACATTAAACAATAAAGTCATTAATTAAATGAAATCAGTACACGAATCTAAATGAATCTCTAATCACGAGTCAATCAAGAGACCTAGCTGTTAAATCAGCCTGAAGGTGCTTCCTGTCTGCAGCTTTACGAAGCTTTACAGGAATTACAAACATTATTCTCTCACTGCACCGACTTATTGTCTCAAGTTTTTTTTGCGTCCAAATTGTCCATTAATGTCCCATCTTGTCTTTCAGCAGCTCTGCTTCTTCTGATATTCATTAAGAAGGCATCGCTTTGTTTTAAAGGTACAATTCACCCCACAACCTTTTACCTGTAGTGCTATTGATCAATCTACCACCGACCCGGTTACTCAAGATAAGCTTCATGTGGGAACTATTTTCTACTCTACTCTCCCAAACGACACCCACCGACCGCATCACCGTGCAGATGGAAGTGTGCGTTTATACTCGATCCTGCTAGCTCACCTAGCACGACCGAGCTAGCCAACGCTTACAGCTACCAGCTAACGCTACATCAACGTTTAAATCTCGTTCCACGAGTAGATGCACGCTTCCGTCTGGGCGGTGATAGCTCGGTAGAAAGAAAATGGTTCCTAAATGAAACTGCTCACAACAAGCTCTGTGGATTATCTATTTAGCCATGTAGCTCTATTATATTGGAGAGAAGTCGGACATCTCTAGGGATGATACCTCCACGATTCGGATATCAACTCTAAAACAATCTAGATTGATAAAAAGCACTACAGATGAGAGGAGAAACACGTATTTTGGGGTGAACTGTCCCTTTAAGGGTAAATAAACCAGAATGCAAGAAAGTAGAATTATCAGATTTGCCGATAGAGCTTAACATTTATTTGTGCCTCCATTTATTTTATCATTTAGCTCAACTTTACTTGGTGTTTTTCACAAAAAGCACAAGTAGTTTGATTTAACGTTGGACTATCAGACTGGAGGGTTTACTTTAATTAACGAGGCAATCTGCAAAAATCAACTTTTAGAACATTCCTGAGATTGCGTAAAATTTTCAAGCCACTATGTGGCCAACCCCGTCTGTCTGGTACCCTCAGACATGTATATATATATATATATTTCACACGCATGTACTCACCCTGTCTGCCACACGTCAGTATACGTGCACACGTTTAAATCATTCAAGACATTTCACTCGATGGCTGAGATCAAAATCAAAGTAGTTTTTAACAACTTTAATCAACTGATTGTCTTTAAATCACAGGGTGAGATGATTACAAGTAGTTGTGTTGAAATCTCTGAGGATTTTCTCACTTTGTGAGATTTAAAGACTGAATCTGACAATGAATTGTTAAAAAATGGATTATTTAGAAAACACGACCTCGGAGAACATAAATGTTTTTGTCTGAACTGTGATTTTGTCAGAATGTATAAATATTATGAGCCAAACTTTGACTTCCTGGAAATGTATATTATCTTTTTTTTTATGATTTCAAGATTTACAGTACGGTTACTGTTTTTTTTAAATATATATGGATTAAACTGATGTTTCTCTGTAAAAGCGTTTGTTTTGTAATTGAAGGCTCTCTTTGTTCTTTTAGTCGAAAGGTTAACTTCTTCAATGTAAGAATGAAGCTGAACACAAAGATAAATAACTCGTATCTATCATTTGATGTTCTAGAAGAACATGTTTATACTCTTCAAATCAAGGACAGGTGTCCGGTTTGATGTTTTATTTTTTACTGACGTTCACTAATTGGTGCTTCTATTTAAACTGTCGCCTCGAGTTCAACTGAACAATTGAACAATTGGACCAAACCGACATCTGTAACTGCTGTGGAAACCCAGTGAGTTCTTAAAACCGAGGTCAAATTAAAAGTTATGTTTTTCATTTCCAAAAATCTGTTTCACTGTGTGCAGAGACTGTGCTTTAGTTTAGGCCCAGCCACAAAGGGGAAATGAAATCCATCACTCACGGCGGATGAGGAGAAAAAGGAAAACGTTTCCAACTTAAAGGCCGTCGGAGAGATTAAAACGTCGCTGCAGCCAAACGTCTGTGAAGTGAAAATCTGTCTTCAAACGGTGTTTACTTGTAAAGCTTTTAAAATGTCAGAGATCCTCCTGTGGCCTCGAGTTCAAATATTTTAACATTTCAGGGTGGTGTCACCCAGGAAGAATGTTACTCTATTATTATATCATACTATGACTTTATGACGTTTTAATGACAAACTATGACTTTTTGGCTTCGTCTTCAGAGCCCCCTCAGGCCAAAATGATATTTGTGATACTGGTCTACACAGGTAGACACACAGGTATACTATGATTAAAGTGATTTAACTACAAACTAATTAAATCAATGTTGGCAATGCATGGCTGTTGTGCTGTATGAACCAGGTAAGGTAAGTGAAAACAACAACACAGATGTGTGTTAAGACGATCTGCCGACCAAAGGAATGCTGCTGCTCAGGCTTCCATGGACCAGGTGTGTCCCATCCAGCTGAAAGAGAGAACACAGCAACAGCAAAGCTAAATATATATTTATTTATGATGTTTTTTGGCATACTATAAGATGATATTTTGGTATACAATACTTTCATAACTTTTTTTATGACACATGACATCCTTTACTTTGACTTGATGCCATTCTATACGACTACTTTCTTCTGAAGTGGTCACAGTCAAACAGGAGACACGCAGGTGTACAAACGAATGAAATGATTAATCAACTACAAAATGTTAAAAACATGGAATGGATGTTGTGCTGTAAACGAGGAAACTAAAAACAGGACAGGGATGTGTGGGGAGAAGATCTGATAACCAAAGGAATGCTGCTGCTCAGGCTCACAGCATGGACCCAGGTGTGTCCCGTCCTGAACACTCGTCAGGTCAGACAGAAGCAACCGAGCACAGAAACGCTCACAAGATACTAAACTGACTTTTTATGACATTATTTTTGATATACTATATTATTCTTTTGTTATTTCTACAATGTGGTATTACTACTCGTACAGAACCAGCAAAAGATCTGCGGACTTCTTCCTCCGCTGTGGTTAAGGGCTTTTTACATATTTATGTAAATTCATGTAAATTCATGTTTTACGTGTAAACTGTAACGAGCGACTTGCCTGCAAACGATCCAGAGCCCTCTGGTGTCTTTCCCCTTTAAGGACACAGGAAAGATGGAGACACATAAGTGGCTGAATGAGAAGGATAAACACCAGGTGTTGCACTCAAGAGTGGTGTTTTTTGTTTTTTTTCAACCAATCTCACCTTCCCTTGGTGGAAAACAGCACCGTGTTCCAGGATGTGAAGAAGTGGCCCTGTGCTGATTAAAAACCTCCAACCTGCACGTCTGCCGTCCGGTGTCCTCAACACCTGCTGTCTCGTCACCTGCCCACATCCTGCTGACCCTCTTTCATCACGTCTCATCTTCAGTTTCTTAATCTCTCTATTCGTTCTACCTGGATTAAAGAACTGAGCAGAGGGATGAGCATGGGAGGATGCTGCTGTCTGTTCTGTAAAAGGAAACGAAAGCTGTTGAGAGTGGAGGAGCAAATGCATCTTGTATGGACCTCCCTCCGTGACGGACGGGGATTAGCTGGTCAGAACAGGGAGGCAGAGAGAAAACACAGGAAATGATCAGTCGCCTTCAACCAGTGTTCAGATACCAGATACACAGAACTAAAATATATTGCATTAAAACACACACAGCTATAAACCTGCTTCATCTACATGAAGTTGTTGGAAATCACAGCAAATTGTTTATTTATGTCTGTGATCCACTTGTCTGTACTTCTGGTATATATTTATATAGTGTATGTAAAATGTGGAAGGCCAAACATGGTTTATTAAAGAATACATTTTGCTCATAAAAAAATACTTCTCTCTTGATTTATTACGTCAGTAAACATTGTAAACATGAGTTTATGGTCTCAATCTCTAGTTTCAAATCTTCAATACAGCATGATGTTCATTTAGTACATTATGGTCCATTTAGAGTCAAACAGACCATAAAGCAGGGTATGATTTAGGGGCGGGGCTACACAGTGATTGACAGGTCTCTACCAGAGACGTATCCGGCGTCTCCACGTCACTCCTCCTCAGTCCAGATATGGTCACTTCCTGTTCACTGGTTGCGAAAAAAACAGCATGCGACCGCCGTAATTCAACATGGCGCCGAAAATCGCCGAACTCGAGGCTTCAAAACGTCAGTCCACAAACCATTGACGTCACGATGACTACGTCCACTTCTTATATACAGGCTTGCTAGCCAGGGTTAAGTAACAAACTCAAAAAAAAAAAAAACGGATCAATAGTCTCCAGATAAGCAGCTGTAGCTTCATATTTAGCACACAGAAATGAGAGCGGTATCAATCCTCTCATTTCACCCAAAATGTTGAACTAGAGATCAAAATGCACCGTCTGCTCGCGGCTGGTCAAACTAACCGATCTGTGCTGAGGTGAAAGCAGACCCTTCCACACCTTCTTGGTGAGGACACATCTGCAGAGACCTCGTGACTCATCTCAGCTTCTCCGCCGACTGTCTCTGTGCAGCTGTTTTACATGATGATGATGTTTCCGATAAGCCTCTCTGACTTCAGACCAGCGTGGGCACCTGTAGGGAGTATGACAGAAAGGGAAAAGGCTGTGAACACAATGACTCATCTGCAGGTTTCTTGTACAACAGAAGGTTCACACATTTGCAAATACAAACCAATGACAAATTACCTGAACAGCTAAACATCAAATGGAATGCAGACTTCAACAGCGCAATGGATGTCAAAAAAATTAACTTCCAAGCAGACAGTCAGCATCCATGTGTGGATGCAAAGAGAGTTTTCATGACTGAAATGAGCTCATGGCATTTAGATCTCAACATTTCCTTTGAAGCTCAGATTTAGACAGTACTAAGTGAACCCTTGAGCAATTGAACCAAGTCAGATTTCCAGATGCTAAAAAATGTAAAACGGTCCGTATCAGTAATTAGTAGCAGTACAGAAAACAAGAGGGGAATGTTGAAGTGCATGTGGAAGTTGGTCTGACCTGGTTGTCAAAGTCACGGTCAAACCCATAAAAAGGTGTGTGGACGCACCAATGAGACCTTCAAGAGGACGTTGAGTAGTTCCATTCTGCTGTTGATATGTTTCTCTGCGATGTGAACAACAATGCTGCTGTTGAGAATGAGTTCTTTGTATTTTATTTACTGTCGCCGGTCCAATGTGGTGGTCCGTCCCTTTCAACCACTAGAAACCAAACTCCAACTGTTCTTGTTTTCAATATATTATAAGGGAAGAAGAATCAACACAGAGTTTGAAAAGCAACAAACGTGAATGTCTTAAGGCAAATAGCATAAAACCAGAGGAAAATCTAAAGTACAGAGACAAACAAGACTAAGAGAGACCAGCTATGCTATCGGCTCTGTGAGGCTGTACTTAAAGCAGCAGCAAAGATAAATGGTCACATCAGCATGTTTAGCATGCTAGCGTTTGCTAATTAGCACTGGACACAAAGTACAGTTGTAGCTGATGGAAATGTTATTAGTTCTACAAATATTTGGTCAGAACCCAAACTCACAAGCTGAAATGTTGACCTGAGGACGGCCCTCGTCATCAGGAAAAAGTTTCGTCCTGAGGGGACCATGAGTGTCTGGACCAGATTTCACAGTAATCCATCCAATAGTTTGCGAGATTTCTTCATAAACAAGACATTGTTCGACGGCCAAAATGTTACAATTAACTTTCATGAAGTGAAAACACATTGTGAAAGGTTTAAAGTTCTAAGACAAAAACACGGACAACTCCCAGACCAGATAACGCCGTAGTGACGACCTGTCAATCACCGTGTAGCCCCGCCCCTAAAGCATACCCTGCTTTATGGTCTGTTTGACTCTAAATGGACCATAATGTACTAAATGAACATCATGCTGTATTGAAGAAGACTTGAAACTAGAGATTGAGACCATAAACTCATGTTTACAATGTTTACTGAGGTAATAAATCAAGAGAGAAGTAGAGTCATTTTCTCATAGACTTCTATACAACCAGAGGAGTGGCCCCCTGGTGGACACTAGAGATAATGCAGGTTAAAGACGCCAGTATTGCCGTCTGACTTGAGTAAAAGACAAGAGATTAATCCTCTGAAGATCATATATCATGAGAAATCACTTGATTGTCTAAACCAAACTGATGTAAAATCTGTCTGCATTCTCGAGACAGGAGAAAGGTAACGTACATCAATCCAGCCCTACGATCCACCTCAGCACACCATCAAACAGACTACGTATGGAACATCAACCCAAACAGATGGTGTTTAAACTGCGTCTGGAGGCAATATCTTATCACAAAATTCATGGAACACGAGTTCAACATGGCATTTCTGTGTGTGTGTATGTGTGTGTGTGTGTGTGTGTGTGTGTGTGTGTGTGTGTGTGTGTGTGTGTGTGTGTGTGTGTGTGTGTGTGTGTGTGCGCCTTGGTCAACTGGCCTGTCCGGTCTGTATCACATCAACAGCCCAGATATGTGGCCGGGTTTCAAAGGGAGCTTAGCTTGATTGAAACTGGACGCCCGTCCTGGGTCTGCTTCTCTGAATAGTGTGTGTTGTCGGGGGGGGGGGGGGGGGGGGGGGGGCAGAGCGCAGTGAAGAGACGTGGCCACTAGGGCGGCGAGCTCGGCTAAATCGGTGCATAGTGGAGTGATGGTTTGTGTCTCAATGTGAAACATAGAAATACTTCAGAATGAGATTTTTATGGCTTTATGAAGGAAGCACTTGGTATTTTTTTACTATTGAAGAGCACTACTTAAAAGCACCTGATCAATAGTGGAATGTAACTAAGTGCATTTAGTCAAATATAAGCATAAAATGGAATATATTCAAGTGAAGTACAAGTACCACGACATCTCAAAGGGAAGTATTGTTCTTTGTCCACTTCATTTATCTCAAAGCTTAAGTTACTTCACATATTAAGACACCAATGCAAATATATGTTCCATGTTCTGATATAAATTAAACTTCCCAACAATTCAAGTTTAGCCGAAACAAATTGTCGATTAATCAATTAGTCCTTTGACAAAAAATGTACATTGATAATCGTTTTAAGTAAATTTTTATACAAAGATGTGAAACATTTCATGGATCGAGCGTCATAAATGTGACGATTTGCTGCTTTTCTTTTTAATTATTGTAATAATATGAATTAATCTTTACTGATTCTGAATTCTGTACAAACAATGTGACCGTGGGTCTTTGTGACGTCATTTCTCACTATTGTTTTTAACTTTTACAACAAACAATCGATTAATGGAGAAAATAATCAGCAAATTAATGAAAATAACTAATTTGTAAAAGTTCAAAATAAGCTACAACTCAACCAACTACAGCAGTAAAATCCTGCTTTGAACACATTAATGCATGAGGAATAATAATCTAATAATAGCTTTTTAATACATGTTAATACCTGATTATACTTTACTTGAATAGCATTTTCAATGTCCGTTTCCTACTTGTGGAGTATTTCCACACTGTGATATTAGTATTTTTGCTTTAGTAAATGATCTGAATACGTCCTCCACTGACTGTGATATTGACAGATGTGTTGTGTTGGTGTATGAATTAACAGGTCGACTGTGTCCACATGCAAACCAGTGTTCTCTCAGGATACTCAGGCATTTGATATCCGAATGAAGCTCTCATGCAGTAACAGTATCAACAGACGAGCTGTTGTTCTGAAGCTACGGTCCATCTGTGGTATGTTGTAGACATGCAAACATGTTAACGTCTGTTTGGAAGGAATGTGGCGACTCCGTTACATTTGGAATATTTAAATGAATAAATACATATATTATATATATATATATAAAAAAGCAAATTATGCGTACTTTACTAATAGTAAGTTGATTTATATTTCATACTAATAATCTCTATCTTTTCTTATCTTATTATAATTTTTCCTGAGCGCTCCCCGACCTCCGCTGTAATCCCAAAACTAGTAAAAACATTTATGTTAAAGTAAACGCACTGTTGACACATCTTCACCACAATAAACACAACCCGGATAACTGAACTCCAAAATGCTCTTTGTTTATGATGATGATGATGATGATGATGATGATGATGTGCAAACGCTGCCTGTTTGTTCAGCTTTTGTTTGCCATGATGCAAATCCATGAGGTGTTTTTGGAGCTTCGGGGGACGACTCGCTGTTTGTAAAGATGTAAAGATCAATAGAAAAAGGAGCGCTGCAGTAAACTGATCAGCTGACCGCCTCCAGATGACTTCTAAATAATAAACTGAAGCAGCAACTTCTTCCCATGTTGAGATATGCCTTCAATCGTGCGATAGTAGCAGCATTAGTTGTATTTTATGTCTTTGCATGGGTTTTGTTAGTATCTTCTGGTTTTGCTCCATATTCATGAGCTCATGGTCCTGAGCCACAAAATCAATTCAATTAAAAAATGATATATATAAAGTGGTAAAAAAAGGAAATACTCACGTTTTTTTCCACACTGAGATTGAAAGACAGGGTTTTAGCCTTAAAGGAAGACACGATCCAGTTGCATCATGGGAGATGTAGGATCCAGGTTTACCAAAGCTTGAATCACGATATCTCGACCTCCTTTTCTTTTAAAAAGGAAAGTCTCCCAACTTTACTGACAGTTTAAGGTACTTTACTTTCTGCACATGTTGTTCTCATTGGATCAAAGTCAAACCTGCAGAATTACCAGTAACAATACGTTTAAACTGTGAGCTTTATGTCCGACATGTGCTTTGCCTTCGACAGCTGATTGGGGCTGAAACAAGTGAAACATGCAAAACGTTTCAACCCCTGGATTTGACTTCAGCAGCATTATCTACCTTCAGCCAAGAGTTTTAAAAGTTAAAGAGGCAACATTTACGTCTCCGTATATTTTGATATAAGTGTGTTTTGTGGCTGACCTCGACCGAGAGGTCACAACGTGTTTGTGAGAAAGAAAACCGAACCTCCACCTGCACACGTCCTCTGATAACATGTGGCCAGAGTTATGAACTATGCAGTACGTTTACACTCACACAACATGTTTATCCAAGTTCAGTTTAGTTTTATTTCTAATTGCCAAAGAACAGATCTCAGCTTCGTCTCTTCATTTTCAAAAAGAGCTGTGAGGTGAAGTCAGCGTTTAAAGCAGCTGAACAAAGTGACTGAGAGAGAAACTCAGCCAGCTTCCTGTCTGAACCTGAACTGATGCAACTGTAATGAAAATACTAACGACAGGAAACAAATCATTTGGACGTCTTGGCATATGATGTTTGTCAATTTAAAATAAAACTTACCAAGTCATAGATGTGTTGTATCGTGTAGTTCTGTCGTCTTGTCGCCAACACGGTGACTCAGGTACATCAATGCACACGTGTAACGTCCTCTTCCCCGATGTGTTTCATGCAGTAACTCTTTATATCAGACGGGAAGAGAAAGAACGAGTGAGAAACACACAGACATCGTAGCTTCAGAGAGAAACGTCACTTATGTGACTTTTTGGGTGTTTAGTTTTATACTTTGAGAGTTTTACAACAAAATGAAACTTGTTTGACGAGCAAAATTATCTTTTTAAATTGACAAGCGTGTCCCGCGGTGGTCCACCGGGATGGGCGGGACTTTGCGTCTCGATAGGCTACTGCATACTTCAGGTTACATTAGCTTTAAGATAATGATCTGGTGATGTGCATGTGGCCTTTTGTATTTACATGAAATGATTACCTTATCTGACCTCTGTTCACAGTCCAGGTACGATGTGAGTGGCGGGCTGTTTGACAGAGCACACGGGGGGGAAAAGGCCCATTTTCTTATTAACCTGGAAGCCGATCAGACACCCTGAAAGAAGAGGTCTGCGTCTGGGAGGAATATAATGTGAACAGCATGTCCGAGTACAGTTGGAGCACAGAAACAAACTCTCGATCCAACATGTGCTCACAGAGTTTTAGGGGAGACGGACACAAGCGCAGTCGGACGGATGCTGAGGTTCTTTTCTTTCAGCGCTGGAAATATACGTGATGCAGAACTCACATATCTTATGATGCAGAACTCACATATCTTATGATGCAGAACTCACATATCTTATGATGCAGAACTCACATATCTTATGATGCAGAACTCACATATCTTATGATGCAGAACTCACATATCTTATGATGCAGAACTCACATATCTTATGATGCAGAACTCACATATCTTATGATGCAGAACTCACATATCTTATGTCTCGTAAATCTGGTGGTGAGATATACTTGGGAGTCCTCAGGAGACCGACGCTCAGGAACGCCGAACTAATCATGCTTGGCACAAGATCTGTGGGGCTGTGGATGTAGGTTTTATATAGATGGGTAGAAGGTGGTGTGTGTGTGTGTGTGTGTGTGTGTGCATGGGCAGACTATGAGACAATGGGCCCCTGGACATGGACATGCAAAAGACACCACCATCTTTCCTTCACAGGATTAAGACACTTTGTGATGCTTATGCCTCTTTTTTATTGTCTTTTCTCTTTGTGGTCATTATGTGTCTCTTTGTGGTTGTTTTGTGTCTCTTTGTGGTTATTATGTGTCTCTTTGTAGTCATTATGTGTCTCTTTGTAGTCATTATGTGTCTCTGTGTGGTTGTTTTGTGTCTCTTTGTGGTTATTTTGTGTCTCTTTGTGGTTGTTTTGTGTCTCTTTGTGGTCATTTTGTGTCTCTTTGTGGTCGTTTTTGGTGTTATGTATCTTTGGGATTAGTTTGTGTCTCTTTGCAGTTGCTTTACGTCTCTTTGTAGTGTTTAAAGTTTGACAAGGACACTTTGGGCCTGTGTCTGGTAGGCCCAGTCAGTAATCCATCAGTGTGAGTGTCTGCTGGGGGTTTATTGCAAGTCTTTCTGGGAAACAAGCCACTGGTGCATGACAAGGAACATGAAAACATGCTGAATCCTCTTTCTCTCTCTCTCTCTCTTTTTCTGCCTTTCTCTGTTTCAGCCACAGGTCGGTCCCCCGTCGATCGCCCTCCACTCACCACCCATCACCTGTTTCTCGGGACCTCGCTGTCCTCCTATATATGGCCTCCTCTGGGGCTCTGCATGGTGCGGGGGGGGGGGGGGGGGGGGGGGGGTTGATGTTTGCGCAGCTTGCTTGATTCCTGACTAGTGTGGACAGTTTACACGAGCTGCTCGACTTCTCACACTTATTTTCACACGTTCATTTGTTTAGTGGGTCTAATGGTACTTTAGGCTGTGATGGATACTGCAGGTGGAGTTGTTTTGTACATTTCCATCACAGGTTAATTCTATTTAATCTTTAGCAAAAGTGATTTTAGGAGAGTGAACCCGATCATTGGCGCCGCAAACTCATCTTGAAGGACTCATGATGTACTTTTAATTAGAAGCTGTTCCAATCAAGGGAAATGTTGTATTATTACTGTTAAGTCATATCTTTAGATAATAGTGTGAGATCTGTTTTGCCTGCTCAGAAGAGTTTGGGCTGTTGCAGCAACATATTGATACCAAATGTGGCCGTAAAATTTGAGTGTCCACATACGTTACGCAACGTAGTGCAACAGTAAGTAAATGTAGCTGTAGATAAAGAACATCGTACTTTCAATTGAGATAAAGATTAGTTTAAACTTCAGACTAGCTTTTTTATGATGCTAAGCTATACTTTTCTGTGGCAGCAGACATTTGCCTCATTAAAAGAGTTAAAGCTCAATATCTAGATATCCAGACTCATCTTTCCAGCCCAGCTGGTCCGTGAGTCTTTAGATCGGAGACTTCAGACACAGGTTAGTGCTTTGTTCTCTTTAGTTTGTGTTCGTCATGTCCTGTGGGGAAAGGACTTTACATATCATTAACTTAATGAGAGCACACACAGTGAGGTTTGTGGAGACGCTCTTCTCTTCACAGCAGATTAAACAGGTGACTTAAAAAAACCACCTTTTTTAGCATAAGAGTTCGGGGGCTTGGAATGATTTTTTTTCCAGACGGGATAAGAATCAACTAATCTCCCCGAGTCTTCAAACATACCAAATAGCAGTGAACTTGGTGAACTTGACCTCCCTGCAGCATGAGTCTTTGGAGAGAAATATTCACAGAGCAGCGAAGCAGCGAAGCAGCATTTGCAGAGCAGGAGGAGAGCTGGGCATGTTGACAAACCTCCTCGCTGTAAAGGTGTTTTGAATATGTTTCACATCGGGGCTCGTCATGCTCCACCGTGGTCTCAAAAACATGACTCGATTGTCTGAACTATCTTGCAGTCTTTGCTCCAGACCATCACGTATTAGTAAAACTAAGGTTTGGATAGAAACCAATGGGTTTCTGGGTGGTGAGGAATCAATGTCGAAGTAATGCAGAGTGAACGTTTAAAATTGTACTTGGGTTGAGTGGATGAGTCAGAGCAGCTTTGGTCCAGTCAATACTGCAGCTCATCGTCAGGTTCCATCTGCGCTGCAGTTACATGAACAAATAAAACACACACACACACACACACACACACAAACACATAATCAGCAAAACCATCGTCCAAGAAAACAGACGCCATCGGTGCAGCGGCTCATTACCTTTGGATCGTTCGCATGGCTGCTGACGACGTTTCTCTGGGATCTCCCGTTCTGCACATCAGATCTTAATTGAGCCAAGTGCTAATTAATCCGCCCGAGGTCCCCGCACTGCAAACAGGACGGGGCAGAGAGGATATGAAAGCATCCCCCCCCCCCTCCACACACTCAGCTGCAGAGTATGAGACAATGTGGCTGCTGGACACCTTTCGCCTCTTTTTGTTCTTGTTTTGTGTCTCTTTGTAGTCGTTACGCATCTCTGCAGGGTTTAGAATCTCTTTGTAGCTGTTGTATATCTCTTTAAAGTGTCTATTTGTAGTCATTTTAAGTCTATTTGTGGGTGTTTTACCCCTTTTCACAGTTGTGTGTCTCTTTGAGTCTCCTTGTAGTTTTGTGTCTCTATAGTTGTTTTTTGTCACTTTGTAGTTGTTTTACCCCTTTTCTTAGTCATGGCAAGTCTTTTTGTGTCTCTGCAGCTGTTTTGTGTCTCTTTGTTGTGTTTTGGACTCTTTATAGTCATTTTATGTCTTTGTGGTCACTTTGTAGGTTTCTCTGTCTCTTTATAGTCATATAGTCTCTTTGAGTCTTTGTGGTTGTTTTGGTGTCTTTGTAGTGTGTTTGTGTCTCTTTGTGCCACTTTGCAGCGGTTATGTCTCTTTGTAGTTTTTTGGTCTCATTGTAGTTTTGTGTGTCTTTGTAGTTGTTTTTGGTAACTTCATAGTTGTCTCACCCTTTTGTGAGTTGTGAGTTTCTTTGTGACTCTTTGCAGCCGTTTTGTGTCTCTTTGCAGCTGTTTTGTGTCTCTTTGTAGTTATTTTGAGTTTCTTCGTAGTTGCTTTGTGTGTCTTGTAGACACGGTGAGTGTTTTTTTCTCCACTTTTCTTAGTCGTGAGTCCCTTTGTGTCTCTTTGCAGATGTTTTGTGTCTCTTTGCAGTCATTTTAACTTTGTTTGTGGTCATTTTGGGTCTCTCCCAGGTTGGTACGTCTCTTTGAGTTGCGTTTTGCAGGTGAACACTCTGGGCTTGGGCCCAGTAGGCCGGTTCAGTCATCGACCCATGCTCAGCTACAAGGCCAACAAGGCCAACGAGCAGCATTTTGTACCTGATGAACATAAAAAACGGTTACAACGATGATTCCTGGAACAGAGTCAGTTCTGGTAATGACTAATCGTTGTAATCTGTCCCACACAGTGAGGCAGCAGTGGGCGTAGTAAAACAGAAAAATAAAATCGCCCCCTCAGTAAATATTGCTGCCTGTTAAACAAACAGATAGCGGATCTTTGACAAGACAAGACAGACATTTTCACTGTTGGACTTTGCAGAGGAATGTCAATAAAGTTAAATTGAAACAGAGAAGTCAGTCGCTGCAGCGGCGCTGTAGATGAAGCTGCATCATACATTTAGGAAATGTAGCTTTGGGGTTAAAAGACTTCCTCTGGTGAACATGTGGGTCTTCATACTTCCTCGTTCATGACTATGTGGATTAAAATATGAAATGATTTCGTAGGCGTGGCTACAGTCCGTTACGTCACCCCTGCAGCACTCGGCTGCTATCGGAGACCATGTGGCAGGTGTGTGAAGCACAGAGAGATGGACGGTGACTCCCCCACATTCTCTCTGCTCAGTGTTAACTGTCCATTGTCTCTTTCTCCCCCGCATACTTGTATCAGTATTTTTCCAGAAAACGGGCATTGTTTGACCTGGCCGGACACTGCTGGACGGGTTTTTGTGTGTGTGAGTGTGTGTGAGTGTACAGGAGGGGGGGGGGGGTTGTGTGGTTTTGTAGAGGCCCTGAAACTCCCTCATGGAGGCCGGTCGTCTCTTCACTGCGTTTGCGCCTCTGAAACTCAGGAAACGAGTCATTTAAGTGTGACTGAGAAAAAAGTGACGACTCAACCAAAAGGAAAAGGAAGTGAGTTTTGTGGACAAATGTGAATAAACTTTATACACAAACTGAGTTTAAAGGGATAAGAACTGCAGTCTGGTGTCTCTGTCGACATCAGATTTATATAGAAATGTGGTTTAAAGGATATTGGCTCTAAATGCTTTCCACTTGACACACACAGTGTCCTCCAGATGCAGCGATATCAACAAAACCATTAACGACAGCTACCAACACACAGAAGGAAGAAGGAACTGAACAAATTAACCTGCAAATCAACCCGAACCCTACGAGGAAGGAAACGTGCTTTAAAGTCTGTCCTGGAACCGACTCGTCAACCAGGAAAAATCGACCTACAGGCCAGAATGTTTACCCAAATCAAACTGCCGACCAGGAAGAATTACGCCCCGTCTACACAGACTCACATATGTGGACGGAGGACGAGGTGGAGTTGCTGCTTAGCGTCACTTTACAGCACAACGTTGATTGGGAGTCTTGTTGTATGAAACATTCCGACATCTCAGTGGCCTTTCAGGAACGGCATCTTGTCAAGAAAAGACTGAGAAGGCGAGTTTCCTCATGCAGAACAACAACAATAGAATCCAGAGATACTTTAATATTCAACACACAAAGCCTCAATAAGTATAAAGGGACAGAATTTAAACGTCAGTAAAAAACCAAGGAGCTGATGCACAACCCTCGTCTACATCAATGGAGCTGAGGTGGAGCAGTTTCCTGGGAATCAGCATCACAAACATGGTCGTCACTCAACTGCATCCTGGTGAAGAAAGCTCATAACCGGCTGCATTTCTTGTGCAGAGGAGCGATAGAAAGCATCCCGACTGCAAACACTACAAACGGGCATCGATTAAAACCGCCCAGAACATCAACATCTGGTGAGCTACAGTGATATTGGTGACAAGAGGTGCCTGTGAAGAGCTAACGGGACATTTAAGGACAGAACCCACCACAGCCTGTTCACTCCACTGCTGAACCACCAGACTTCAGAACAGCTTCTTTCCTCCGAGACTCCTCCTCCTCCACCCTCCACATATGATATAGTTTTATTTTTCTTAATGCGTGTTTTTCAGCAAAATGGGACCGCAATCTGCATTCCGTTGAGCAACCCCGTTGTCCAGTGATAATAAAGATAACCTTGGAAACATGAGGGGTGTTTGACATCTCCTATGACCTGTATGATTAAATGTGTTGACATGTGTGTTCTGTGAATTATCCAGAGTGAAAGGGAACAAAGGAGACCGGTTTGAGCCAAGACATCTGTCGGTAACGTGATGATCAGATCATCACGTCTCAGTAAAACAATGGATTCCACGAAGAAGAAGAAGAGATTTACAGTTTGGATTTTCACATTTGAATCTCATGAATTTCATTATCAAATATTACACCGAACCTTTGCAAGCGTTCAACTGCCGGTGTTTGTGAGGCCTTCTGGTGCCAAAAGGTCTCTTTCACTTCAGCCGAGTTGTGACGAAGTTGTACGTTGCTGTTTCATAAAATAAAAACACCTGACGGGAGCTGTAGCTGCCTGAAGCTTTGCCCTGAACAGCCTCAACGTGCTGCAGGTTGAGGAAAGTGTTGAGAAACGGAACCTAAAGCAACATTTGTACAATCAAATGTAGAATTGAACTCTCCAGAGGATGGAAGATTAGAACTTTTTGCCGCTTTATTCACACGAAAACCACAGATAGAATGAGGCACAGATGAAAAGAATGAAAGATGAATACGCTCCATAAAGCAGCATGTGGACGGAGACGAAAGAGGTCGTTGAGGTCACATTGCTGCGTCACCAAAGTCAACACCGAGTCATTCCCTGCAGATAAGGCAACGCGTTTTATGAATGGCAGCTAGTGACTCAGGGTGTGGGGGGGGGCGTCCTGTCACAAAATGACACAACGAGCATTGATGGCTTACGTCAGAAGGAAAGGGAAAACACTCTTACTTTTACAGCAAACAAATAAAAAAAAAGGGGCAATTAATGATTAACAAAGAGACAGATTGCAGCTCAAGTCTCCCGTGTGGAGACGTACATGTCTGGAGAGGCTGAAGGGCCGTATAGGCTTCATGCTTTGAAGTACTCCTGTTCACTAAAGCGATGCCCAGGCTTTTTACTAGCCAATAAAAACTCTGGCGGGGGGAGAGAGTGTTTTCCACTGAAGTGGATTTAAAGTTCTGAGTGCTGAGCGGACCGATCTCCCCACTAACCGCTTCCCCGGTGATGAAGATGGAAAACATCTCTGGTTAAAGTCATCGTCGGGATGGCCACAAAGAAAGAGGAGAAGAAGTCAGGAGAGCACAACGCTGCACAGGATGGTAACAACTAAAGCCATCGGAAACATGTTAATACTCTGTAAGTGCGTTCACAGAGACAGAACTACAGACTTAAAATGACTACAGTTGCAAAGAGACAAAGACTTTGAAAAGGTCCAAAACAACTATGGAAACACGAAGCAACTACTACACACAAAAAAAAGACAAAATGACCAAAGAAACAAAGAGACCACAAAGAGACAAAGCAACAAGAAAGAGGTCCAACACGACCACAAAGACTCAAAATGTCTCCAAAGACACAAAACAACAAAGTGGATAAGGATCATGATCCCCCCCCCCCCCTCACCTCACAGTCCTTGAAGGTGTCGTGAGGACCTCTGGACCCCTCACAGTTCCTGCTCAGCTTGTTCTTCAGGATGTTCTGCTGCTCCGTGTACTCGGTTGTTTTATGGAGTCTGTGTTGTATTAAGCTGTTATTTGTCCTGCTGATTTATTGCTGCACCTTGTGAAGTCATCATGCTGGTTGTTACTGCAGCACCGTCTCTAGTTCAGTGATACACGAGCAGCGTTTAAATTAAATCAATAAAAACACTTTTGATTAAAAAGGTACAATATTTTCTATTTGTTCAAATATTTAGATTAAGAGTTTTATATACTACTTAAACAATGCACTGAATTCAGGTGAAGAACAACCTGAGTTTAAGTGTCATGTCAGGATGTAGCACAACGTTTGTTTAAATAAAAATGGAATAGAAATATATTGTCCAAAAAATGAATTAATAATAAGTAGCATTTTAGTCTGGACAAAATAGAACACCTGAAACAAAAGGTGTTAAAGGTTTTAGGTGTGGCCGTAGATGTTGGAAGGTTTGTTGAAGTTTAAATAGAACCAGACATTAAACATTTACGATTAAAGATAAAAGCTCCACATGTGAGGTTCTCGGTCAACAGAAACAGCTGAAGCATCGTTTGCATTTAATACTCTTTATTCATATTCGTTTCCTCTTCAAACACATCTTTCCTGATGTACATGTACATTTCCATTCAAAAGGAAAAAACTCAAGTGAGGTAAAAGTCCTGAAAAATGAAATAGTAGAAATGGTTTTAACCATCAAACTCGTGAAGTCACAATCACGAAGCCGACAAAAAAAGCTCTTTTGTATTTACCATTTCAAAAATATATATATAGAGAGCGCGACAAATTTAATATTTCCCCAACTTTTTTTCTTATATAGCAACAAGCATCCCTTCATACACACACACACACATTAACGTAAACATCTGCTGCAGAACACTAACCCATCTCCAGAAGGTGTAGAGATCCTCCGTCACACTCCATCACCACTACATATCTCACCCACAGTTCTCTCTGCACCCCCCCGCCAGCAAAGAATACATCGACAGGTGTCAAATTTAAAGAAACAAAAAAAAAAGGCCCAAACTAAGTGGGACGATCAAAGGCGAGGAGAGAGAGAGACAAACGTAGTTTACAGCAGAATAAAAAAAAAAAAAAAGGCAAAATACACTTCATCCTTTTCTTCTTCCTTCACAAAAAGGTTCGCACATGGACATTCATACATCACCCCCGCTCTCATCTAGAGGGGTGAGAGGTTAAGCTTCCATTTAACATATTCAGTCATCAGAAAACTACAACCAAAAGAAACTACAACCGTAAACACACAGAGCAGAGCAGACACCAGAGGATCATCCTCTTTGACAGCGCTCACTAAAGAGACGTCAACTAACAAAAAGCACAAGAAGAAGAAGAAGACTTCTGACGCTGCTGGTGTTCAAATGCGCCAACTCATCATCATCACCACTCAGAGGGGAGGGACTAAACTGGGGAATGATCCCCTTGGCTTTCAAACAAGATCACTAAAACATTGAGTGATGAAGATGATGAAGGTTTTCAGAGCAACATGATGAACCCTAAAACCAGAGCTGAAGTCTGCTGGCTACCTTCAGGGCTTCTGATCTACTCCAATAAGATACTGCAGTTTAGGGTAAGAAGAGGAGAGAGTCAAGGAAGGAAAGGACACTAAGTTAAGAGGGGGGGGGGGGGGTATTAGGAGGGGACAATGTCAAGACAAAAAACACATCATGTCCCTGAGAACCAGCTCCAGCAATCGACCACATTAGCTTATTTACATCCCTTTTGGGAGTAAACCAAGGCCTCTTTAAAGTGCTTCTGTTAGTACGGGGGTCTCTGCTGGGTGACCCCCCCCCATAGCTACTGGGCCAAAGCGTGGCCCTTCAGTGCACCAGTAGGCATTGCTTTGGTGTGGATGGGGACCAAAGTGTCGGCAGAACAAAGTTCGCTTCAGAGTTACAAAATGTGGGGCAGTCTATTAAATAAAAAAAAAAAAAAAAAAAGAATGGGGGGGGGGGGGGGGGGGATATATAATGAGCGTGTAGAATAGTTGGAAGGTCAACATGGCCGCCAGTGGCTCAAAGACAGAGAGGGAGTAAAACTAAGAGGCTGAGGAGAAGAAGACAGACAGGAATGACTGGACAGACTAAAGAGACAAAAACTAAATAACAAAAAACAAAAAACAGAAATATATGCATCGTCTAATGAACTAAAATTATGTATAATGTTTCACAAGGTGTTTCCGTCCTGATCACCATTTAAAAAAACGCTTTAAAAAAGCTCTCCAAAAGAAAGGCACTCGAGTGCTTCAGTTGCTGGTTGTGACTTTGGTCCAGAGAGACACCGTGTGAGTGGCACCTCAGAGAAAAAAAAACCCCAAAACACACTATGATAGTTTCCCAAACCAAAGTTCATGTCCTGACCTACAGAGGAGGACAACCTGACCGCCCACGCAACAAGTTCTTCTAGCATGATGTGGGCCAGCCAGATAATCCTGGTTATCTGGTCTAAAAAAAAAAACAACGAGCCGGTGAAGCAGGAATAACGAGGGTCAGAAAGACACAGCCGTCGTCAAACACACAAGAGGTTAAGGAGAAGCTTCTCTAGATTAAATCCTGACTGATAACAACAGGACATCTGCTGAGCAGTGTTCAGAATGAACAGCTAATAATAGGCCGAGCTACAAATGGTAATTCATAGGTTTGTAGAGCCGGACTGGCGTTCCTCTCAACATACCAGTAGCACTCCGCTGGTGTCCGATGCCCACAAAAGGGGTTCAAACGTGGCCAGGAAGTGACTCAGCACCCCTCCACACATGTAAGGTGGTAGGGCCCATTCCCAAAAAAAGGATAATTATAGACGGGCTGTAGTTTGACAGCTGGTCACCGAGTTGCGTCAGAGAAGGAATCCCATTTCAGAGCTCCTGTAATGGTTTTGAGAGGGGGGGGGGGTTAGGGACGACCCTGGCGGGGTCCGCCATGTGCTGCTCCTTTTAAGGGGTCAGTCACTTCCAGGACTCTCCCAAAAAGCCGTCTCTCTCGCTGCAGGCAAACGAGGCCAGCAGCATGGCATCTCAACAGGTCTCAGCTCTCTATCGGAGGGCTGAACCGTCTCACTGCACATCTCCACTGAATAGTACAGAGCTGAGTAAACCGGGTCGTCCTACACCGACGTTCACAGTGGGAAAATAAAAATAGGCACATTATTTTTCTTGCATCGTTTACAAATCACAGGCACTGACGGCATCTTTGAGACCACACGCGTGTCAATATGAATTAAAACAAAGTGACTCTTGCGTTCCCTCCTTTATATTCTGATGTGAACATTATTAATGTGACACCTTTCTTCCCCCCCCCCAGTGAACAACATTAACACTGGTGCTCTTTTTTTTTTGACATTACCCTTTTCCCCAATAATACTATTTTTCAATATTTTACACTTTTTTCTGCCTTTTTACATTTTATCTTTTTTTTTTAATCACAGGGGGGAACCAAATTTAAGGCTATATAACATCTTATTTTTCCCATTTTTTTGTTGCAAAATATAGCCCATAATAAACTCATTTGGGGGGGTAACACCTGGAGGTTAAGGCACAAAACGCCATTTAACAGGGAAACACTCAAACATGAGGAGAAAAAAAAATGTAAACACTTAAAAATCTCACTTTCTATTCAATGAGCTAGACAACTCTGTAGATGAGGAATAAGAAAGGATTCCAAAAGCAAAACACTTGTCCACTTGAATATAATTGTGCCTTGAGAGGAACAAAGTATTTATTGCCTCAATAATATATTTTTTTCAGTGGGGGGGGATTTAATTCCTCCTCTCTTCTCCAAAGCAGCAGCACTTCCACTTCTTTTTTTATTTGTGTTGTTTTTTTATTTGCATCAGTTACATGGCAGCCATGTTGGAATGTTCTGGTTGGCCACGTAGTAGTTGCTGAAGTTGTGGTCTCGGACGTACGGCGCCGGCTGATAGTAGCAGGTGACGCAGGACGCGTCCGGGATGGCGTTCTGCTCCGCCAGCACCCGGAACGCCATCAGCGAGATGAGGTGGAGCGTCTGCCGCCGCTCGTGGCCCATCAGGCACACCGTGCTCTCGTTGACCACGCGCCGCAGGATCATGAGGTAGTCGTACTTGCTCTTCTCCTCGCCCACGAAGTGGCTCTGGAGGTAGGCCTCCACCTTGCGCTGCTGCTCGCCGATGTCGGGGAAATCGATGAAGAAGCGCGAGCACATGTAGCGCTCCAGGGCCTTGAACTCCTCCGCGCTGGCAGGTCGAAAGTCCCGCACCAGCAGGTTGCAGTACTTGAGCAGGCCGCCGCCGCGGATCTCCTCGGGCCGCTTGGTGGCGATGAGCTTGTTGCTCAGGTGGCTCAGCGCCGCGGCGTAGTCCCCGTACACGCTCTCGCCGTTCACAGTCGGGTGAAACGCCGGCGACATCGGCGTCTGCGCCAGCTCGTAGTACGAGAGCATGGAGTCCAGCACGATCTGAAAGGAGTCCACGCTGAACTCAAACTGCCGGCGTATCGAGTCCACGAACTTCAGCTCCACGTTGCGGCCGTTGTTGTTGGAGAGTGAGATGAGGCTCCAGCGGTCCTGCTCCGTGTTCACCTTCACCAGCTTCTGGACGTACGCCTCTCTGAGGGTCATGGGCGTGATCTTCTCCTTGTTCACGCCCTCGGGCAGGAAGTCCAGAAGGGTGCCCATCACCATGTCCTTGATGAGCCGGAACTCAGCCTCGTGCGGCAGGTCCACCCTGAAGATGACGTCCAGGTCCTTGTAGCTCCAGCCGACATCCTGCACCAGCACGTGGCTGGCCGTGGAGCCGTTGAGCCGGACGTCCTTGACCCTGATGCCGCTGAGCTCCAGGCGGGATCGCACCCGGGACACAATGTCCTTCAGCCGCACTTCCAAGGTGGGGAAGTTGCCCCGTCCGTGAATGGGCACCACCTCCGTCAGGACCTCATTGAGCCGGCTCACCTGGTCCCAGCTGAGGACACTGACCGAACTACTCTTTGATTCCTCCTGGTTATCCATCTTCTCAACAAAGTTCAGATCAACTGAGACGACAGGGGAGAGAAAACAGATGGTAGTTAAGGCTAAAAAAAATATAAAACTTACAATCTAAAAAAAAAAAACTACTAATCACATTATTTTAAAACCCATTTTTAACTATACAAAAAAACTTCAGCAGATTTAACAACGAACATCAAACACAAATCACAAGTAAATATAATAAAAGTAATAAATCACAGCTTGCCAGCTGTTAAAATATCTCATGAAACAAGTAGCGGCATCATGAGCCAGTCAGCACGAGCGCAGCAGAATGTGAGCACGAGACAAGCTGCTCGCTCTCCGTTACACACAAGCACAGTATTAAAAAGCACAGAGCTCGTGAGGCTTCTAGAACAGCTCACTGCGCGTGAGCCTGTCTTTTTTTAAACCGTGTTTTACTAAATAAAATAAAAACACAGTAAAGTAAGTTTAACGTACACGTTTAATACACACGTTACGGTAATTATCTGCTCCAGCTGACTTTGTGACGAATGCGACATTTAAACTTTATATTAACCGGTAACTAACTGCTATTAAAACATTTAAAACAACTGGTTTTAACTAACGTTAACTTACGTTGCTTATTAAGACATGATTACTCTTAAATTTGACTTAATATTAAGCCATATGGCGACGAATCATCAATCTATGAATTCAGCAAAGTCACGTTTGAATTTATCAATAAAACGGAAAACCGTGCGTCTGACGTCACAAATAACTGATATCACGTGGTTTCTGGAGTAAACGACTGTGAGTAAACTTGATTAATTTAGCGTTAGGGTTTTCTAACGTTCCAAAGAAACGACATTAAAAAACACAGAAAATAAAGAGAGTAGTAAAAGCAATACGTACATTTTTTCCCCCCTTAAAAAAAGCGTCCTCTGAAAGCGTTGAACGTCAGAAAGAGAAGATGTTAACTTCACATAATCCACCAACGTCTGAGAGACAAAACACGTGCGACGCTCGGGAGCTGAGGAGAAGTCAGTATTTGAACCTGCACGCGCAGTCACGCCTGCTTTATACAGCCGAAGTACGACCCAATGAAAAGAATAGATGCGCAACCATGACACGATATAGTCCCTCCTCTCTTCGTCTATGTAGCGTCACTTTTATGATTTAAAAAGTAAAATATCAACATAAAGCGTTGTGTGGTGAAATATATAAAACATAAAATGTGTATATTTAGTTACTCTTTAAAAAAAAAAGAAGTCCAAACTTTCATCCGCGGCGGATCACACAGGCGTAAAAAAGATCAGTTTGGTGTTGTACCAATGCGCCGAACGACGCTTCTGATTGGTCGACGAGGTTTTTTGCGTTGCCATAGTAATCATGGACCCCGTCTCCAGGCAGGTGGAGCTCATATCAGTTGAAAAAAAGCAATTTATGTATTTTAAACATTAAAGAAGTACACATCGAAATATTACACTTTATAAATAAATACATTTATATATACACATCAAATCTATATACACCCAAATTAAAAAATATATATCAATAATTTTAAACAAATGTAATTTATTCAATAATAACTCAGAATTACTTTTTAAACATAAATTAAATATATATCGTGTAAAACGAATCATAACATCACAATTGAGTTGACATTTTGAACATAAATAAATACATTGTATTCATTGTAAATGTATTTATTATATATGGTCAATTTTACATACATACATGTAAATTAATTAAAGTTATCCCCAATTTAACTGGATTTGTTTAATGAATTTTAAGAATATATCAAAACTCAAACTTTCAAACAATAAGTACACACTATCCTCTAATTTTAAAATAGTATCATTATTATTTGTATGTATTTATTTTAATTAATATCCATGTTTATGTTGAGTAGCTACACGTCTTAATAAAGATTTTAAAAAACAGCCTTTTATTTGTTTGATGTTGATGCTTATTTGAAATTCTACTAATTTATTTCCACTTTAAAATGTTCTTGTTTGATTCCACTAATAATTGTGTTGTCCCAACATTGTATAAATATATATAAATAAAGGTTTATTTAAAAAAAAAGGTCAAAAGAACTGAAAATCAGAAGAAGCCAAATCAGTAAAATAATAATAAGACATAAAGCAATTAAAATGTAAAACAAATGAGTCAAAACAGCTGAAGACATTTGGAGAAATGTATTTTTACAACCTCAGTAAAAACAATACCACAATAACGATGAATTTAATCGATTATCAACACTTAATACGATCAGTAGTCAGTTTATTGTATCGACAGGTGTTTCTAATAATCACACTGATGTCCAATGAGGACAAAATATATCAGAAACACGTCTTTAAAACAATCCTGCTTCACTTTCAATCAAACTAAACTATATAATCTGTAGAGGAGACATTTCTTTATGCTAGTTCTCGCTAAATAACTGGATTCTATGAACAGTTTTTATATATTTTTAATTTATCTGGAATAAACTCAGACTAACAACAAACACCTTGCATTAGTCTAGTAGATGTAATATGTTTTAATACAGGACTGTCACAAGATATCTGGTCTATTTATATTACTTCTTGGTAGAAAATAGTTCCAATAAAAGTAATGAAAGTGTTTTTGATCCGTGCAAACCAGAACCATCAAAGCCACGTTTAAACTTCTCAAAACATCTGAGCCTCCTCTTTAAGTCGTGATGAAACGACAGCGTGCATGTGTTCAGTGTGTAATGCACAGCTGTAGAGATCTTGTGCTTTATGTTTTAGAAATGGAAGAACAGGCTGTTGTTTAACGGAAGAGGAAGCGAGAGGATGACGGTCCTGACGGGACTCTTTTTACTACACAGGAAACACAGCAGGCAGATATTCTCTGGGTGGAACCCAACAACCTCCCCTATTTCTATGGAAGTCACTTCACTAGAAACCAGAAAAACATTCCTCTGTAAATCCACACACACACACACACACACACACACACACACACACACACACACACACACACACACACACACATTGTTAAACACTTTATTATTATTGTGAATGATTCAAGGAAACCACAGAAGGTACGAGAGTGTGATGATGATTCCTTGGAAAGTAAAACACAAGCGTAGACCACAGAATGCCCCCTTGATGCCACAATAAGAGCTCGCTTTTATTTTGAAACCGAACATTTGATGACGATTAGAAACAGCTTGAAGTTGACGTACAAAACAAAACAGGTTATTTAATAATGAAAGCACAATGTCGTCTGTATAGCGGCCTAAATTGTTGTTAGAATGACTCCTCAGTTCAGGCGTAATCTATTACTTTTTAAAAAGAGAAATCACAGTGACATAAAAAATGACATATATGACTTATATGTCATAGAATCAGCTATGACATATGAATGGATTGTGAGTACATTGAAGACTTCTTTAAAATACAGATGATGTTTCACATGGATTGTACTGAGCAAACGCACCCTTGAAGCTCTGGAGTATAAAGAATGAAACCAATGTGGCTGAGGTGGCGACCAATAAACTATGGAAGCCCATTCACGCCAGCAAAAAAAAATAAAATAAGATCACCAAAAAAATAATAATAATTCATTCACAAAAAATAAAAATGAATTCACAAAAAAAAAAAATAATAATAATTAATTCACAGATAAAATATATATATATTTTTTTTTTTACTTTTTCTGTCAGCAAAAAAAAAAAAAAAAAAAGATGTTTCCAGTTGCTGTTTATTGGTCGCCACCTCAGCCACATTGGTTTCATTCTTTATACTCCAGAGCTGCTTCTTGCTTAACATTCTATTCAAGGGTGCGTTTGCTCAGTACAATCCATGTGAAACATCATCTGTATTTCATGTGTTGTAAAGCCACGTTTTAAAGAAGTCTTCAATGTACTCACAATCCATTCATATGTCATAGCTGCTTCTATGACTGTTGTGTTAAAGTATCTCATAATTTCGACTTTCTATAGCAACTGGAAAAATCTGGTCAGTGTTATGGTTACAGATGGATGCACCAAAAGTTTTTTTTTTTTGCTGGTGGAAAAAAAGTAAAATAAAAAAAAATAAAAAATTATTAGAATTATTATTATTTATTTAGTGGGTGGATTTTGTTTTGTTTTGTGAATTACATTTTTTTTTTTTTTTTTTAAGTTACTATTTTTTTTTAGTGATCTTTTTTTTTTTTTTTTGCTGGCAGGAATGGGCTTCCATAGCATGCAGCAGACCTGCCTCATCAATGTATTTAAAACACTGTGACAGCAGGAAGCTGTACTCACGTCTGTTTAGACCTCCACCTTTACCCAGGCCCAGCTCCACTCACAGCTCAGCCCTGAAGCTCTTTGACCTCATCATCTCATCAGTATCTGGGCCTTTCATTCTACTTTGAGTTAAAAACAGCAACCAGATCCGCCGGTGTTCTGGTTTAAATGTTAACGAGTGGCCGCGTGAACTGAACCGGAACTCGTCTCACTCCAATCGGAGAAACGCTGGCTGGCCAGTTGACCCCCCCCCCCCCCCAAAACAAAAAACTGTACGGATCTACACGATTCACGTGGATGACGTATTTTTGATTCAAAACGGCGAATTTCGCCGAAAAGCGACAAGTTTGCATGTATGCACATATATATATAATATATATATATATATGATTGTTGAAGTGTGTTTTTCTGCTCGTCTGGGAAACGTGATGAGAAATGCTTCGATAGCTGCAGGAAACAAACCATCAAAGACTCAAGATGCAGTTTCTCGCTCGATGCTTCTCTCTCCGCTGCATCACCGCTGGTGAAAACAGAAGAACGAGGAGGTGAGTCAGCACTGAGAGGAAACTAGTGGACCAGAGAGGGGATTCCCTCCCTCTGTGCATCATACTTTCTCTAAGAGTGAAATGTACAAACACACACATCTGTTATTCTGTCATCATTAACATGCAGGACAACGTGTCAGCTGGTGAGACTGATGAGACTGGAGGATTTTTTATTATTATACATAAATCTAACAGCTCTGAGATCATCTTTGTAGCATAAAAGACACACGTGCAGTGAAATAAACTAGGGCTGCAAATAGGAATCATTTCTCTCAAGAAGAATATATATATAATATATATAGAAAAAAGAAACTCGAGATTGAGACCATAAACTCATGTTTACAATGTTTACTGAGGTAATAAATCAAGAGAGAAGTAGTCATGTTCTCATAGACTTCTATACAACCAGAGGAGTCGCCCCCTGGTGGACACTAGAGAGAATGCAGCTTTAACACATGAAGCAGAACTGGAGGTTGCCGTCTGGTTTTTACCCGCTCACTGTGAAGGAAAGCATCTCAGTCTGGATATCCACTTCCTCTCTTCGCCACAACATTTTACTGAGGAATGAACCAGACTGGACTCCAGTACTCCAGATTATATTTGGGAAGTCCTGTTTAGATTGCCAGAACTTTAAAAAAAATAGTTTTTGCTATACTTGAACCAAGAACAGTCTCAACTACGTCCACTTCTTATATCCAGTCAGTTTATTTTTCACACAGAAACGTACACAACAATGTGTTTATCTCCTTTCTGTTCACTCTCCGTGACGCAACATGTGTTTGCAGGTGGATTTCTGTTGACAGAACAAAATATTCCGGCGTCTTGTGTTGTGAAGGTGTTGATATTTGTATCTGTTTGTGCCGCGCCATCTGCTGCCTCGCTGCGAAAATATCCAGTATGTATAAAGACCTCCTGAATAAAGTATCTCTGAAAGGCGACAACTCTTGTTTAGGGATGAACGGCAGCAGGTTCGTTTCTGGGGTTGAGTGCATGGTTTAGTGTGTGTGTGTGTGTGTGTGTGTTGATCCCATTGTGCAGCTGGAGCTCTGCCACTGTGCCATCTGAGGTGACTCAGTGTGTGCAGGTCACGGATGGGTAAGCAGCCCCGCCATTAACACATTAAACACACACGATTGATTTGCATGTACCTGGATGCTAGTATTGCGCACGCACACGCACACACACACACACACACACACACACACACACACACACACACACACACACACACACACACCAGTGCCATTAAAGGTTCCACTACGTCTGCTGACGAAAACCTGTTAATCTCTTCAGAATGACTCAGTCGGACGGTTAAAAGCCCGGCGCTTCCTCTGACATCATTTAGTTGTTTTTGGTTATCTTTGGGTACATTACCCCCCCCCCATCATAACGTTCATCACTACATAATCAAACCTCAGTCCTGCTCCAGGTCTACACATCTTGCTGGTGCAGGACAGTTGGAAGAAGTTGCCCCGTCCTCCAGTGATTTATGTCACTTCATTTATCAAGTTCATAAATGAAGAATAACATGTTTTGGGACCGAATGACTGAACGTTACTTCTTCTTCTCAGTGACACTGTTGTGTGGATTTCTATACAGACTATGAAAGATGTTTTATAGTTTGGTTCTCATTGGAGGAAGAAATCTCTGCAGAGTGTAGTCATTGATAGTGTTTGTTTTTTCCCACTGAAACCATCGTAATACAGAGAGAAAGTCAATGACTTGGGATGAAATTGGCAAAGAGAGCATGTTTGATGGAGTGAAAGTGACACGAGAGAGAAACGACAGAGCTGTAAAACGGTCTCTGTGTTTATGTTTTTACTTCAGAAACCTCCAAACTATCCGTGTTTCCAATAACCTCGCCGTCTGTGTGGACAGTTCAGTATCACGGCAGGTCGTAAAAACAAAGTCACGAAATGTAATCTACTGGTTTCCTGTACAGAGACACCAAACGTCTGTCGCTCAGAACGTAAACAAAAGAAAGTTAATTAGTATTGAATCGACTTTCAACCAAAGACTGTAGATAAGAAGTGGACGTAGTCATCATGACGTCACTCATTGGTTTGTGGACTGACGTTATGAAGCCAATGCTTCATGTGTTAAAGCTGCATTCTCTCTAGTGTCCACCAGGGGGCGACTCCTCTGGTTCTATAGAAGTCTATGAGAAAATGACTCTACTTCTCTCTTGATTTATTACCTCAGTAAACATTGTAAACATGAGTTTATGGTCTCAATCTCTAGTTTCAAGTCTTCTTCAATACAGCATGATGTTCATTTAGTACATTATGGTCCATTTAGAGTCAAACAGACCATAAAGCAGGCTATGCTTTAGGGGCGGGGCTACACAGTGATTGACAGGTCTCTACCAGAGACGTATACGGCGTCTCTACGTCACTCCTCCACAGTCCAAATATGGTCACTTCCTGTTCATTGGTGCAGCGCAGGGCAGATCTACTCCTCCTTACCTTTCACAATAAAAGCCCTAGACATGTACACTGCTTAACTGTTTACCAGAGGGAACTCAAATCCACTCAGATCATACAGATAAGTGCATTCTGTCAGTTAGCAAAAAGCAGGAGGTTGGTTCCAGAGCTAGCAGCTTTTAGCAGCTTCCCCATGTGTAGTTCTGGCTGTAGGTGTTAATGACAGATTCTGGCAGCTGAAACACATCTGAGAGGTATTTTGGTCCGGCTCCATTTCATGATTTACAAACAAGCAGCAGTGCTTTAAAGACCTCTCTGTCAGCCCGTGTACGGACCGAAGTATCGGAGTAACGCGGTCGGTTCTTCTGGGTTCTGTAAGAACTCTCGCAGCTGTAATGTGTACAAGTTGAAGCTGTTTGACGGTCATTTTATGAAGGCTTCATTTATTGAGATTATAGAAAAACGGATTGTTATTGTTTTCACATGATTTTTAAAACTGAGATTGCAATCAGCCGGTTAGGAGACGTTTTTGCACCTATTTTGTGGTTTAGGTTGGTTGGATGAAGCAGTGAATCCCTGAACATCCCGCTTTAATCCAGACTTCTGTGACTCATCACGACGTCACTTCCAGAGCTGCCGATTGTTCCTTTTCCTGCTTTCTGTCCTCTGTGTAAACAGTTCAGCTGATCCAGGATTACCACGACCTCCTGTCTTCCTCCATTCCAGAACACACCGAGGCCAAAACACAGAGGCAGCACGAGCAATGTTCACGATGCAAAGGGAGAGGATTACCGAGGCACGGTGGGAACCGACTGCAAACATGTCGGTACAAATAAAAACCACGGTTGTTTATGTGCGTACATCACCGTGTCACCGCTCTCATTTAGGAAATAAACTAAAAGAAGAGAGGAAGTCACCTATCGTGACTTTGATGACATCCAACAAGGTGAGTTTGGTTGAAGGAACTTCCAGTGACTGATGGAAACGGTGTGGTTGGGATCTTTGGGTGTTTAGTGTTTCATTGTTGTGGTTGTGAAGTGCTGAATGTCACACAGCGATGGACGCCACCTCTTCCTCTGAACACAGGAAGCGACGTCCACAGACGTTCAACTCATTATGTTCAACACACTTCTGCAGCGCTTGTGTAAAGCTGTCGTATCTGAAAGCTGAAATATAACCACGAGAGGAAAAGGGAAACTACAAATATTAAAATGTACAGAAACACGTTCATTGGAGACTTAATGGCCTTTTATTGAGGTCAGTGAAAGGCCATTAAATCTCCAATTAAGCACTTAAAACTAGTGCAAAATCAACCTGAATATGTTTCTCTGTCTTTTCTTTTAAAGAAGTTTGAGCAGAATATGGCATTGACGGGATTGTGAACGAATGAATAGATTCTACTCATGTTTGCTAACCCCCATCAACGCGTCCACCTGTTCAATAGTAGCCGACACATCATTTTATAATATAAGTTAAATGTTGTCTTTGTGCGTCAGCAGCACACGTTATGAAACCACTCACACACTGACGCAACGATCAGTGTTGTGTTCATGATATGCACGAACTTATCAGAGTGCGTGTTTACTGGGATCGCAACGTTCCACTTCACAGCCATCTTTGCAACAGGAAGCACCTGTTCACTTTCCCTCCGACTATCTCAGACAAACACACCAAGAGCCCAAAGGTGCCAGGACACACACACAGTAAGCCCCGCCCCTAAAGCATCCCCTGCTTTATGGTCTGTTTGACTCTAAATGGACCATAATGTACTAAATGAACATCATGCTGTATTGAAGAAGACTTGAAACTAGAGATTGAGACCATAAACTCATGTTTACAATGTTTAAGGTAATGAATCAAGAAGAAGTAGAGTCATGTTTTAAAAAGGTTTAAATGTGGAAAGAATCTCTCTGAATATGGTGAGTCACTTTATTAAAAGAGCTGATATTTTTTTATTCAAAAACAATAAAAATGTGGCAATTTTGGCAATAAAAGTTGAACATTTTGTACTGACCAGACTGATCCAGTGGAAGTACAGCGAGTACTTCACAACTCAAGAGGGAACATCGTGTGACTGTGGTGATGGTGAACAGATGCGGTCTGTGAATAAACAGACGCAGATAAAAAGTTTCTTATTAGTACGAGAGCTGCCATCTTGGAGGAAGCCGCTGTGGGTTTTGTCCAATTTTTGTTCTTTTAAACGCGTCTGAAGAGCGGCGCCGAAAAAAAAAATCTTTAATGTAAAATGATGAGTTATTCGTTATAAACAGGTCAGTGTTTGATTGAGACGTTTTAGTGGTTAAATGTACAGTTTTGGTACATTTTTACGAGCCATCCTTTAAATCAAGCAGTTGCTTTTTGGAGTCAATGAAATCTGTCCAATCAGGACAATTTGTAACCAACATGAAAGACGCCGTATTTCACCATAGATGTATATAGGAAGTGGACGTAGTCATCATGATGTCACCCTTGGATTTTGTCCGTCGCCATCTTGTTTTTTTTGCAACCAGTGAACAGGAAGTGACCATATCTGGACTGAGGAGGAGTGACGTAGAGACGCCGTATACGTCTCTGGTAGAGACCTGTCAATCACTGTGTAGCCCCGCCCCTAAAGCATCCCCTGCTTTATGGTCTGTTTGACTCTAAATGGACCATAATGTACTAAATGAACATCATGCTGTATTGAAGAAGACTTGAAACTAGAGATTGAGACCATAAACTCATGTTTACAATGTTTACTGAGGTAATAAATCAAGAGAGAAGTAGAGTCATTTTCTCATAGACTTCTATACAACCAGAGGAGTCGCCCCCTGGTGGACACTAGAGAGAATGCAGCTCTAACACATGAAGCATCGGCTTCTCCCTTCCCAAAGAGCGCTGCTTGGGATTTTTCCCGGGAATGCATGGCTCACAATGACGCTGCGTGTCCACAGGATCCATCATTTCTAGGCTTTCCACTCATTGTGTGTGTGAGCAGCAGTGCGATGCGTTTTGGTAGCCCCGCGGTGCCATTCGAGAGATGGGGCATCAGCCTCATTTGCATAAAGTTGAGATCTAGGCCACTCTTTGAAACTCAACATTTTTAATCTTAAATGAAAGACAGATTCAGCAACCGCATGGCTTCTTTCTCCCCTCAAATGTTTTCAGAAACACATTTCTTAATATTAGATTAAAGTTTTCCAAACGAGTCGCCGCGTTGGACCCCGGTGGCTTCATTCTCCGGACCTGGTGGTTTCAACAAGTCAAAGTAAGAAACAACACGGAACATACTGCTCGTTTCTGATCACTTTTCATAACATCTTTATTGAATTTGTGTCTCCGTTTTAAACATATTTACAGATACTTTAATTTGATCTTTTTTTTTTTTTTTTTAGTTCAGTAAAAATACAAATACAGAACACTCAATTTTTCAAAATCAACGTCGCTCCCAGCGACTCGATGGCCCAGGTCCCCCCCCCCCCCCCCATAAGATATAGGTGTTGATGATGTCAGCGTGATGTCAGAGACTGAGAGACTGTACTGCATCGATGGATTGTTGAGAGGAAAGAGAAGATGATGCCAGATGTATGAGGGAGTAACGTGATGAACGTTTGTACGCTGATCTACACGCTGAAGAGGAGTTATGAGAGGTTCCTGTTTCATTTATTTATAAAAAGGGATTAATTAAATATAAACTCGGTTCAACATGTTGACATTACATATCAAAATATAACCTCCACCATCTGAAAGCAGGATTCCAAAGATGTTTAAAGTATAAGGCAGATATTATTTCATATGTTTAGTGTTTTATGTCTTTATTCTACATCGCCGTCAGCTAATCCCATGAAAATAAAAAAACTCTGTTTACTTTCTATTTCCAGCCTCAAACCCATTCATTTCTAAAAAACACCAAAATATATCTTAAGAACAGTGATCTCCAGAAGCAGCTGGGTATTTGTTGGGGACTACTTTCTGCGGTGGATTAATACACATTTGATGTCTAGTGAGTGTTTGTGGGTAATGACGGAACATGTGGTGTTCTTAATAGTTCTTAATAGTTGTTGGTTTTGGGATTAATTGACAATAAATAAAAGCGATCGATCGTTTACAGTCAGGACCTCTCAGCTCTGGAGCTTTTTATTTCCACTTAACCTACTTAACATATCAACATATTTCACTGCAGTCCTGACGTGTTTTCTACTCCTGTTCCAACCTTGTAAAGCACTTTGTAACTGTTTTAAAGGAGCTGTATAAATAAAGGTTACTATCATGTTATGAATAAGAAAAGGGAGAACACGTCTCCAGCTTTATCCCGTCTGTCTTCGCGTTGGGCTTTAAACGCATCGATCAGGAAGCTGTCAGTCGGTTCATTGATACGTCTTTAGAGGATCTGAACTCTGGGAGCGGTTGTCTTTTAGTTTCTTCTCTCAGAGGACAGGAAACAACAACAACAACAACACAAAGCAAAGGGCGTGAGAAGAGCACAGAAGTGGCCGAGGCGTCACACACGTGACAATAAGGCTTAAAAAGAATCAAACAGACACACAAACAATAGAATCTCGCTGGTTTAGTTTAGTTTCTACTAAAAATCTTCTTTAGAAGTCGAATTCAGTTTCCTCTCGTTCATCTAAACCAGTCAGTTGATATTGAACGTCGCAGATTCACGTCACACAAACGGGCTTATTGACGAGCTCACGCACACGCACACGCACACACACACACACACACACACACACACACACACACACACACACACACACACACTGAGCCCATCATTAAAGCCGATTGTTTCTTTTCTTCTCTCTTGAGAACAAAACATGGTTGAATCTCTGCAAACATCAAACATGCACCGGGCAGACTTGGATTAGAAGCTCTAGGGCTGATGGGGGATGTAGTTTCTTTCTAACCTACAGTTACAACACAAAGCAGTTTGACTGAAAACTTGTTTTTGCAATATTGGATTATTTAAACTCAACTGGCTCCTCCCCTCTGCTGCCGTTTGATCCCCTCCTTTGTTTTCATGAATCACACTATATTCTAGGGGTTAAGATGACGTTTAATGGTTCAGACTGAAGCGTCCACGTCAGCGGGAATGAGACGCTTCTCCTGCAGCAACACTTCGGGCTGCGAGTCGCTGCAGATCTGTCTCAGAATAACTGATAGACGCAGCGTTCGGTGACTCTCTCTGGAGTGTTTCTAGAGCAGAGCGGTTGTTGGTTGTTGGCTGACGTAATATTTAGTAACAGACGGCATCATCTGTTACCGGAGCAGTGAGTCTGCTTCGTGTGTCGGGAGCGATAACGAGGCCGAGCTCCCGATACATCGAGTTTATCTCTCCGACTGTCAAACTCTTACACAGAAGAGAAACTATGAAGACTCGGCGACGGATGTGCATTTGAAATAAGGAACTTGAAAGAGACTAAAGGCCTCAGAGTGCGTCTTCTTGTTGTGGACGAGAGGTTCAAACGTAGCACAGAGGAGAAGACGTGAAACATTCAAAGATTTTAAGAAGCCGGGAGCATTTTGAACACGATGATGAGTTCATGCAACTTACAGTTAGAGGAGGTCCAACCGGTGGTGATGATGATGATGATGATGGTGATGATGGTGGAACAGAGCAAAAGAGGGATGTGAGCTCAGACGCCATTTATTCAGCTAGCTCAGTGCTACACTTCTGTTCGCCTCCTTCTTCACAGACTTCCCATACAAAGTGCACAAATAAATGATTTACAGCAGCAGGTTATTTTAACGCATTACACATAAGCCTCGTCTCACAATGCGTGACCTGAAAACGATGAAGGTGGGATGAGCGATGAAGATGAGAGAAGAAGCAGGAGAGAAACTGTTTCTTTTGTCACGGAGGAGAGAGATTTCAGCTTCCAGCAGCATCCGAAAAACCAGCAGCAGCAGAATGTCTTGTGAGGAGAAACGTGGAAAGATGAAGATGAGGAGGATGAGGAGGCCTGCTGCTGTCACCGTGTAGTCACTGTTCCACTTACAATGGTCTACTCTTCTGAAAAAGGAGGATTAGAAGAGGAGGAGGAGGAGACTGTCCTCACAACTGAAGGTAAAAGTTCATCTGAAGATCAAACAGGAAGTGGAATGGGGGGGGGGGGGGGGGGGGTTCAGGGGGAACTCAACCCTGTGTCCCCAGTAAGGATTAGTCCAAAACAAAAAGCACACCTCATCAACAACAGACCCTGTAAAGTCCTCAAGTCCGTCTGCCTGGAAACAAAAAGTCACTTCCATCGGTACAGACGACGGCGTAATCCTTCACAGAAACCCCACAATGCACTCTGAGTGCCGCAGCTCGAAAGTGTGTACGAGTTTGGTCAAATCTCAAATCAACACGAAAAATAATAACCAAAAAAAAATAAAAAAGTAAATCAAGCCTCCGGTTTGGGAGCGCGGTCCTTCAGAGTGGAGAGGCTGAGCAGCACACCCGCCGTCTCCCTGCTTGAAGCAGAGAAGACGGAGAGATGGACAGAGTCAAGAGAGTAAAACACAGAAGAAGAAGAAGACGGTGGAGACTCAAACGTCCTCCGTCTCCTCGGGGTGACGTCTGCAGTCCAGAGAGCAGCTGAGAGTCTGTAGAGCTGAATGTAAGTTTATCCAGTGTTGGTGGGGGTGTGGTTCTCTTTCTTTTTTTTTTTAGGAGGGTAGGCGGGCGTACCAGGTGGAGCACACCTGGTGCCGTGGAGGAGAAAAGATGCTTCCCCCCCCCCCCCCCCCCCCCCCCTCAAACGGTCCGTTTACTGCTGAGCCGGCTCGCTGCCGGGCAGCGTGATGTTGCCCAGGTGCAGGACAGGAAGCGGGTGAGCCTCCGTGTTGAAGACCCAACTCTCAAACGGCATCAGGTCGTCGCTGGAGAACAGCAGGTACAGATACCTGAGGGGGGGGGGGGGGGGACAGGGGGGGGGGGACAGGAACAAACAGGTTTTAACATGAACGCCATCAGCTCTTTAAGTCATTTTTTCTAACTAAAGCCGACACTGAATAATATCAGCAGGAGAAAACATCCACGGAGCTGCCAGCAGGCGGAGCCAGAGAGCCACGTTAGAGGGAGCCTCCTTCATCCATCACTGATGATGATGATGATGATGATGCCTTTAACACACTTGGAAATAACAACAGAAGCCAGTGTGTTCACTTTCATTAGCACCCTAATCGCGTTGATCACAGACGTGATTAATTGAATTCATCATCACACGTCAGTTTAATTAATAAACCCGTTATGTATTTTTTTTTGGGCTTACTTGAGCGTCTCGGCCAGGAAGAAGCTCTGCTGCACGTCGTCGTAGGTCGGGTTGGAGGAGTAGACGTCCTTCACTCCGGAGAAACCTCCGCTCACCCGGCAGTACTTATCGATGGCCTGGGAGGAGACGAGGAGAGAGGGAAGGAGGCGAGGAAGAGGGAGAGGAAGGGAGGGAAAAGGGAAGTGGTGGGAAATAAAAGAGAAAAGGTTTTAATAAGCTTACAAAGCATGCTTTAATTAATTTCTTTGCTTGTGACGGATTAGAGTCCTGAGGAGAGACAGGAAGCAGCAGCTGCAGAGCACAAGAAGATTACCACCAACGCCTCTAAAACGTTCCTCCGGTCCGTCCTCCGTAACGACGGACTCCTTTGAGTCAACGTAACGCTGCGTCTCAGTATTCCTTTAAGGCGGCTTCCATCTCCCCTAATCGGGTCCTCTTTGAATCTTCTGTCCGGCAGATTTTCCGGCAAAAATGGAAAATGTGAGATTTGAGATTTCTTTGGACGTCAGATTTTCTTTTAACAAAATAAAACACACACATGGTGTCCAGTGTTTTCAGGACACACTTAAGCTCGTAGGTGGATTTAAGATAGTTTAATACTCATAATATGAGTGTAGCCTGATGTATAAGAACCTGGTTTGAACAGAATGAAAAGTCAACGTGATGAATGAAGTATTCACTGCAGCCCTAGTTGATCCTTTATCTCTAATATCTAAACCAGTTTAAATACAGACCACTAAAGTAACCGTGATGTCCCCATAAAGGGTCAAAACCTGAGGAAATATCTCAACACATAATATATCACCTTTTGTCCCACTGACTAAATGTTTAGTGTCGTTTTGGTTCTGAGGAAGAAAAATTCACCTTCTACTTGAAAACAAGTTTAATTTGAAAGCAGGTGCTCCCCCCCGTCCACACACACACACACACACACACACACACACACACACACACACACACACACACACACACACACAGTATGAATGCAGCGGCCGTGCAGCTGGTGACTCTGGCGGTGCGTACCTTTCTACCTGTGTGCTCTGTTGATCTGTAATGAGAACTTGTTAAAGTGGAATTGGTGCCTCCATGAAAATTCTGGCTGCGTTACACTCCAGCTCACAGCTTATCGACTTTCACTGTTAACGCATGTAATTGAAAGCATTATCTCTGTCCTTGTCTTTCAGTGTTTCTCTCTCTCTCTCACACACACACACACACACACACACACACACACACACACACACACACACACACACACACACACACACACACTTAAAAGCCAGAGGTGATGGCAGCTGTGAAAAGAGGAAGCGTGACAAACAGAGGCAGGTTTGGTGTAGCAGCTGGATGCAGCTGGAGTACAGAGGTAGAGTGTGTGTGTGTGTGTGTGTGTGTGTGTGGAGGAGCTTTGAGGCAACATACAGAGGAGATTGCAGGTGTTTGTGAGGAGTGTGTGCATGAAGACGACAGTACGACGTCGGGCTTGGTGTGAACATGGACTGAGCCTCAGGCGTCGTGTGAGAAAGTTACGAACATTAAATGAGAAAGAAAGAAAGAAAGAAAAGGAGATTTTAACTTCTTACACTAACTGCACAAAACAGTAAAGTGTACTTACTAATAGAGACATTTGAAAAGTTACCATGAAAACTTCCTTGTGCTATAAAGACATAAAACTACAGATGACCTGAATGAAATAAGATCAGACGTATATGATCCTCCATCAGTATGAATTAATGCAAGCGAGGCGACGACGAGCCCGTCAGCAGCAGCTCTCTTTAGTGTCACTCCTGCTCCTCCGTACAATCACACACACACACACACACACACACACACACTTTGACAGCAACGCACTTCCTCCCACTCAAGGAAACAAGGAGGAGCAGCTTCACCGCTTCAAACGCAGGCGACAAGAAGACCGGCAGCAGAAAGAAGTGAGAGAACGTGAGCGTATGAAAAGAGCGGGAGATTGAGAGTCAGACGGAGGAGACGCGTCGACTGCCGTGGTGAAGACGAGCGCTTCAATCCTCTTGTCAGGAGTGAAGAGGGCTTTCATTTCTCTTCTGCTTTCATGAGGCTTTGCTCACGTTAAAATCACAGAAGAAGAATAAATAACAGGTACATGTGCTGACACACTGTGTTTTTACTCTTCATGCACAGAGAGAACAGCTAAAGGGTGAAAACATGAACCTGACATGAGGGACACCTAAAGCTGTACTTTCTGACTCCATTCATCCGATCATAATGAACTCTCTGTTTCTACCTCGTTTACAAATAGATCCTTGTGGTTTACTTTCCTAAGTTGAACTGAAAGCTGTCTTTGTTTTGTTGTTCGTCATGTTTTTACTTGATTGAGCTGCAACTGCATTTTGCATCCCTGTGTTGCGTAATGACAATAAATTAGACCGTGACACTAAACCTCATTCATTTTTAACTCAATTGTAGGTGTATTTGTAGTATTATTAGACTACATTTCCCATAATCCCCCCTGTATTTTTGCTCTCTTTGCTCTGTGTGCAGCTGTTGTGAACTTTTCCTCTAAACTCTCTGTTTCACGTCTGTCGTCCAGAAACCCTTCAGCTTCAGCTTCTCTCCGTTTAACAAGCTCTTATAACTGAACTCGTTTAGTCTCACCGGATCCTATAACAGCAGCACAGAAAGAAGCTTTAAACACGTCTGTTCTTTACCTGCGCTGCCTCCCAGCCCCACTGACGATATTTGGGGTCGTGGGTGAACCTCCACATGTACCAGTAGGTCTCGATGACCTCCGGCCGCAGGATGTAGTACTTCTCATTCTGACGCACGGCCACCGCCTCCAGGCCGCTGTCGAACTTAAAGGCCTCAGGGCCCAGCTTCAACACTGGAGGGAGGGAGGAGGGAGGGAGGAGACGAGGGAAGGAGGAGAAGAGGGGAGGGGAGGAGGAGAAGAGAAGAGATGAGGGGAGGAGGAGAAGGAGATGGAGGAGGGGAGGAGGGAGGGGAGAGGAGAAGAGATGGAGGGGAGGAGGGAGGGGAGGAGGGAGGGAGGGAGGGAGACGAGGGGAGGGGAGGGGAGGAGGGATGGAGGGAGGGGAGAGGAGATGAGGAGGAGGGAAGGCGGGAGGAGAAGAGATGGAAGGGAGGAGACGAGGGGAGGAGGAGAAGGAGATGGAGGAGAGGAGGGAAGGCGGGAGGGGGAGAGGAGAAGAGATGGAGGAGGGAAGGCGGGAGGTGCAGAAGAGACAAGGGGAGGAGGAGAAGAGATGGAGGGGAGGAGGAGAAGAGATGGAGGGGGAGGAGGAGAAGAGATGGAGGGGAGGAGGGAAGGCGGGAGGTGCAGAAGAGACAAGGGGAGGAGGAGAAGAGATGGAGGGGAGGAGGAGAAGAGATGGAGGGGAGGAGGGAAGGTAGGAGGAGAAGAGATGGAAGGGAGAGGAGACGAGAGGAGGAGGAGAAGGAGGGGAGAGGAGAAGAGATGGAGGGGAGAGGAGATGAGGAGGAGAAAAGATGGAGGGGAGGAGGGAAGGTGGGAGGAGAAGAGATGGAAGGGAGAGGAGACGAGGGGAGGAGGAGAAGGAGATGGAGGGGAGGAGGGAAGGCAGGAGGGGAGAGGAGAAGAGATGGAG
This sequence comes from Leptoclinus maculatus, assembly GCA_032191485.1. Taxonomy (NCBI): domain Eukaryota; kingdom Metazoa; phylum Chordata; class Actinopteri; order Perciformes; family Stichaeidae; genus Leptoclinus; species Leptoclinus maculatus. Next base: position 1,148,537 of record JAVDOI010000039.1, on the reverse strand, counting down.
GGGAGGAGGGAAGGCGGGAGGAGAAGAGATGGAGGGGAGGAGGGAAGGCGGGAGGAGAAGAGATGGAAGGGAGAGGAGACGAGAGGAGAAGGAGAAGGAGGGGAGGCGAGGAGGAGAAGAGATGGAGGGGAGGAGGGAAGGCGGGAGGGGAGAGGAGAAGAGATGGAAGGGAGAGGAGATGAGGGGAGGAGGGAGGAAGAGATGGCGGGGAGGAGGGAAGGCGGGAGGTGCAGAAGAGACAAGGGGAGGAGGAGAAGAGATGGAGGGGAGAGGAGGGGAGGAGGAAAAGAGATGGAGGGGTTTGTATGGAAATCCCGAGAGGAAAGTGAGAATTATGTTAATCTGGTGATCAATAAAACGTATCTGAAGATATCTTATGTTTGTTGTTGTAATACTCATTCTGGCCACAAGAGGCTGAAGTGCACTCTAAACACAAGCTACGTATATAGTGTGTTAGGAGGTCATGTAACATTACTGTCATGTCTTTATTTTGGCAAGAAATTCATTTTAATCTGGTTTTGGGGAAAACATAAATGCTTTTTGTCTGATTCATAACATGTGGTAGTGGAGCACTTCAGCTTTCATGGTAGTTTCATTCAAACATGAAGCACGCGTGTGTGTGTGTGTGTTTCCTTGCGTTCCCTCCTCACCTGTCCTGTCGTAGGACTCGTGGCAGGTGTGTGCGATCTCGGCTCCCAGCTGCAGGTAGTGTCCGGCCTTGTCGTCGGGCGAGCCGTCGGCGCCCAACGCAAACATGCCGCCGGCGAAGCAGGCCAGGTGGCCCATCTTCCTCTCCAGGTGGCCGTTCTTCCACTCGCCGATGAACGTCAGGCCGCCGTTGGATTTGCGTATCAGGTGGCGCTCGATGGCCTGGAGGGGAAGAGAGAGTGTGTGTGTGTGGAGGTTACAAATACAATATTAAGTGTACATATATGTATGAGTGTATTTGTATGCAGGTAGGATGTGTGAAATGTATGTGATAAGGTCGACAGGGTTTTTATTACAGCAGGAACGTGGGTGAAGGTTACGAATGGAATATTAAGTGAGTGTGTGTGTGTGTGTGTGTGTGTGTGTGTGTGTGTGTGTGTGTGTGTGTGTGTGTGTGTGTGTGGCGTTGACATTGAGTGCATGTGCATGAGGGTCAAACAGAAGAAAAACAGAACAAAGAGCAGAATATGTAAATCCCTCCACATCCCCTCCGCTCTGCAGCATCTGCTCCCTCGTAATGACTGACAGACGTCTTCATCGGCTGCGGAGCGCTAACATCTGCTTCCTGCTAAACTCACTTTATTACAAAACAAAAAACAGCAGCACACCTTTGTCCTGCAACCTACCAACCTAACTGACACGCTGCGCATAACAAACATGCTAGTGGCTAGTTAGCACATCTGTGTGAATATTCATCGGTAGAACACTTTGGACCGTCTTGTTTTTTACGTCTCTGAAGGAAACAATAAAAATCATAACTGGGATTAAGAATACATAAATATATATATCTTTACATCACACACACTGTGTTTAAAAGGGAGTGTCTCATAGGTAACTGGTCAGAAGCTGTGGGAATAACAGATACATTTCTGTATTTTACCTCGATGCGTCATCGTAGGTCTTGCGAGCTTCCGTATCCGTCTTGTCCGACATGAGCCCACGCCTTCAGCAGGTACTCGTAGAAACTGTCCCCAAGTCCTCCAACAGAGGTGTGGTCTGGAGAGAGAGAGAGAGAGAGAGAGAGAGAGAGAGAGAGAGAGAGAATAAATAAAGTGTTAAAAAGTGGAGGAGAGACGGACACATAAGAAAAGCCAAAGTGAATTATTTATTCTTCATTGGCAGAGAGCAACATATGGCATCAAAAGCATCTATCAGAACCGTGGTGGTTTCTTCTCCAACACACACACACACACACACACACACACACACAACACACACACACACACACACACACACACACACACACACACACACACACACACACACACACACACACACACACACACACACACACACACACACACACACACACACACACACACACTCTGTTGCAGCGTTTCTCTCTCCTGGTTGTCTGTTTACCGTTTCCCTGATGTGCTCACATTTCTATGTCCTCAGTCGTCCTCTTGGACGTTTACACAGCTCACAGCTTTGATGGCCGTCCTGATTAGCAGGACACCACAGAGAGGAGACGGGACACAGCCAGCACTCGTTCTGT
>JAVDOI010000039.1:1091331-1141331 GCA_032191485.1 Leptoclinus maculatus | reverse complement strand
CCTCCTCCTCACGGTGCTCTGCAGCCGCTCAGGTTGGTGTCGGAGTAGCTTTGGGCTTTAATTAAACCAGCGCTGCTGTGCTGTAATCAACTGAGCCGGTGACGGCAACAAGGTGGAATGGAAGCAAATTAATGTGTCCAGGTGTCAGACTGCAACACATACACGGTACATATGCAGGTAGATCAATAGATGTGCTCACAGAGACACATGCAGACACACACTCCCATGTGCACGCACTAGTTAGTGTATTCGTGACAGACCGTCACAGTACGGTGCACGCAGGATACACGACATGCAGAGTGATGCACGTGATGGTCGAAGTTCACAAGCCTGAGCTCCACCTGGAAACTTTTATTAACTTCCATTAATGAGCTCCTCCTCCTATCCATCCATTAATGAGCTCCTCCTCCTCCTATCCATCCATTAATGAGCTCCTCCCCTCCTCCTCCTATCCATCCATTAATGAGCTCCTCCCCTCCTCCTCCTATCCATCCATTAATAAGCTCCTCCTCCTCCTATCCATCCATTAATGAGCTCCTCCTCCTCCTATCCATCCATTAATGAGCTCCTCCTCCTCCTATCCATCCATTAATGAGCTCCTCCTCCACCTATCCATCCATTAATGAGCTCCTCCTCCTCCTATCCATCCATTAATGAGCTCCTCCTCCACCTGTCCATCCATTAATGAGCTCCTCCTCCTCCTATCCATCCATTAATGAGCTCCTCCTCCTCCTATCCATCCATTAATGAGCTCCTCCTCCTCCTATCCATCCATTAATGAGCTCCTCCTCCACCTATCCATCCATTAATGAGCTCCTCCTCCTCCTATCCATCCATTAATGAGCTCCTCCTCCACCTATCCATCCATTAATGAGCTCCTCCTCCTCCTATCCATCCATTAATGAGCTCCTCCTCCTCCTATCCATCCATTAATGAGCTCCTCCTCCACCTATCCATCCATTAATGAGCTCCTCCTCCTCCTATCCATCCATTAATGAGCTCCTTCTCCTCCTATCCATCCATTAATGAGCTCCTCCTCCTCCTATCCATCCATTAATGAGCTCCTCCTCCACCTATCCATCCATTAATGAGCTCCTCCTCCTCCTATCCATCCATTAATGAGCTCCTCCTCCACCTATCCATCCATTAATGAGCTCCTCCTCCTCCTATCCATCCATTAATGAGCTCCTCCTCCTCCTATCCATCCATTAATGAGCTCCTCCTCCACCTATCCATCCATTAATGAGCTCCTCCTCCTCCTATCCATCCATTAATGAGCTCCTCCTCCACCTATCCATCCATTAATGAGCTCCTCCTCCTCCTATCCATCCATTAATGAGCTCCTCCTCCACCTATCCATCCATTAATGAGCTCCTCCTCCACCTATCCATCCATTAATGAGCTCCTCCTCCTCCTATCCATCCATTAATGAGCTCCTCCCCTCCTCCTCCTCCTATCCATCCATTAATGAGCTCCTCCTCCTCCTATCCATCCATTAATGAGCTCCTCCTCCACCTATCCATCCATTAATGAGCTCCTCCCCTCCTCCTCCTCCTATCCATCCATTAATGAGCTCCTCCTCCACCTATCCATCCATTAATGAGCTCCTCCCCTCCTCCTCCTCCTATCCATCCATTAATGAGCTCCTCCTCCTCCTATCCATCCATTAATGAGCTCCTCCTCCACCTATCCATCCATTAATGAGCTCCTCCTCCACCTATCCATCCATTAATGAGCTCCTCCTCCTCCTATCCATCCATTAATGAGCTCCTCCTCCTCCTATCCATCCATTAATGAGCTCCTCCTCCACCTATCCATCCATTAATGAGCTCCTCCTCCTCCTATCCATCCATTAATGAGCTCCTCCTCCACCTATCCATCCATTAATGAGCTCCTCCTCCTCCTATCCATCCATTAATGAGCTCCTCCTCCTCCTATCCATCCATTAATGAGCTCCTCCTCCACCTATCCATCCATTAATGAGCTCCTCCTCCTCCTATCCATCCATTAATGAGCTCCTCCTCCACCTATCCATCCATTAATGAGCTCCTCCTCCTCCTATCCATCCATTAATGAGCTCCTCCTCCACCTATCCATCCATTAATGAGCTCCTCCTCCACCTATCCATCCATTAATGAGCTCCTCCTCCTCCTATCCATCCATTAATGAGCTCCTCCCCTCCTCCTCCTCCTATCCATCCATTAATGAGCTCCTCCTCCTCCTATCCATCCATTAATGAGCTCCTCCTCCACCTATCCATCCATTAATGAGCTCCTCCCCTCCTCCTCCTCCTATCCATCCATTAATGAGCTCCTCCTCCTCCTATCCATCCATTAATGAGCTCCTCCTCCACCTATCCATCCATTAATGAGCTCCTCCTCCACCTATCCATCCATTAATGAGCTCCTCCTCCTCCTATCCATCCATTAATGAGCTCCTCCCCTCCTCCTCCTCCTATCCATCCATTAATGAGCTCCTCCTCCTCCTATCCATCCATTAATGAGCTCCTCCTCCTCCTATCCATCCATTAATGAGCTCCTCCTCCTCCTATCCATCCATTAATGAGCTCCTCCTCCTCCTATCCATCCATTAATGAGCTCCTCCTCCTCCTATCCATCCATTAATGAGCTCCTCCTCCTCCTATCCATCCATTAATGAGCTCCTCCTCCTCCTATCCATCCAGTAATGAGCTCCTCCTCCTATCCATCCATTAATGAGCTCCTCCTCCTCCTATCCGTCCATTAATGAGCTCCTCCTCCTCCTATCCATCCATTAATGAGCTCCTCCTCCTCCTATCCATCCATTAATGAGCTCCTCCTCCTATCCATCCATTAATGAGCTCCTCCTCCTCCTATCCATCCATTAATGAGCTCCTCCTCCTCCTATCCATCCATTAATGAGCTCCTCCTCCACCTATCCATCCATTAATGAGCTCCTCCTCCTCCTAACCATCCATTAATGAGCTCCTCCTCCTCCTATCCATCCATTAATGAGCTCCTCCTCCTCCTATCCATCCATTAATGAGCTCCTCCTCCTCCTAACCATCCATTAATGAGCTCCTCCTCCACCTATCCATCCATTAATGAGCTCCTCCTCCTCCTATCCATCCATTAATGAGCTCCTCCTCCTCCTATCCATCCATTAATGAGCTCCTCCTCCTCCTATCCATCCATTAATGAGCTCCTCCTCCTCCTATCCATCCAGTAATGAGCTCCTCCTCCTATCCATCCATTAATGAGCTCCTCCTCCTCCTATCCATCCATTAATGAGCTCCTCCTCCTCCTATCCATCCATTAATGAGCTCCTCCTCCTCCTATCCATCCATTAATGAGCTCCTCCTCCTCCTATCCATCCATTAATGAGCTCCTCCTCCTCCTATCCATCCATTAATGAGCTCCTCCTCCTCCTATCCATCCATTAATGAGCTCCTCCTCCACCTATCCATCCATTAATGAGCTCCTCCTCCTCCTAACCATCCATTAATGAGCTCCTCCTCCTCCTATCCATCCAGTAATGAGCTCCTCCTCCTCCTATCCATCCATTAATGAGCTCCTCCTCCTCCTAACCATCCATTAATGAGCTCCTCCTCCTCCTAACCATCCATTAATGAGCTCCTCCTCCTCCTATCCATCCATTAATGAGCTCCTCCTCCTCCTAACCATCCATTAATGAGCTCCTCCTCCTCCTATCCATCCATTAATGAGCTCCTCCTCCTCCTATCCATCCATTAATGAGCTCCTCCATTTGTTTTGTAAAACAGATGAAACACAGGTTCCATCTTGCTGGACCACAGCGGTTGTTGAAAACATCTGTATCTTGAGAGAGTGGCACCGTCTATGTGTGTGTGCATTGTTTACTTCTCATTTACTTGGGAGTGTTGTGGAATTGAATAAACCAAACATGGCACTCGTTCCCCTGGACCAATGAAAACAACACAATATATTTAATTTGACATCAGCTTTCATTTCCTCCGAGTGAACTAAAGAGCAGACCTGAGCGGATATCTGAATGACAGCGCTCACATTAAAGGAGAGTGGGCGCACACAAATAAAAGGAATATTTAAATATCCACATTGTTTGAACATTCTGTTGGAATGCTGACATAATAAACCATAAATCCCTCCATGTCTGTCATGCAGCATCTCAAACGCCCTCTCAGGCTTAAAATCTCTCCCGACTGGAATGATGAAAAACAAACAAGGAGGAATATTTAACACTCCCTGGTGAGCGCTGGGAAGTAACGCTGGGGAGGAAAAGAAGTACAAAAGATTTAAAATGTACAACACGCTGAGTAAATGTTTGGAGGAATGACTCAAAGGACCGACGTCACACTAAAAGCTCGGCAGCACTCTGAAGTCTCAGCGTTCAGAAGAACAATCTCAAAGGTTGATTTGTCACATATTCATTGATTATGTGCCGTGACATGCAGAGTGGCATAATGATAAAAAAAGGATTTAGAAAAAGAATGAAATTGCACAGAGAAAAATGAATAAATTCTTTGTAATTGTTGTGCATATCATAATAATATCCTGAAATATGCAAATGAGTCTAGTTCAAAGGAGTGAAAGAGGACTAAACTAAGAGGAACGTCTGCACCTCACTCTACTTCACTAGCTGTAGAGCAGCTTTACCAAACACCTTGAGATCCAGTCTGTATTTAGAATCCTCCGTACTAAAGTCAGACAGCATGGATGTTTGTTTACGCCTCTGACCACATTTAAACCGAGTGTCGAGCCGGGTGAACCACTAGATGAGTGAAGGTGTAGCTCTATCAGCTTTAATTATATACTCGTCGTAAGTAGCTCTAACCAGAAATGACAGTTTTCGGGGCCAGAAGAGTTCTTAACTGCACGTCTAAACTTCACTCAGCGATCTCGTTAATTTCCCCGGGCAAACCGCCAGAATGTAATCAATATACTGGGAATACTGTGTCCCCCCCACCCCCCCGCTTTTATCTTCTCCTGCTCGCTTCAATTTGTTCTCGTTAAAGACGATCCATTCTGCTGCTCCTCCTCTCTCTCTCTCTCTCTCTCTCTCTCGTGTCTCTTCATAGAGTTACACCATCATTTAAAACTCACAAGAACATTTAGACTCTCCTCCCAACGGGCTGCTTGTGAATCAATAATCCAGGAGCACAGTATTCTCTTATTAAACGTTTAAAACAATAAATGCATCTCAACACCAGAAGCTTCTTTTTCTTCTTTTAGCGACATGTTCATTAAAAACAAAAGAGCAGAAATGGGTTTTTTAAATCATTGTATGAACACTATGATGTAAAGATGTTCTGATGCTGTTTTAATCTTCATCTTAATCCTAAAGGTGTACTCACGTTGGCCCCAGCGACCCGTCCGGGGGTTCAGGTAGTTCGGGTAGAGTCCGTTGGGTCGGTCCATTTTGGCGAGCAGCTTCCGGATGTGCATCACCTGATACCAACACCAGAGTGTTAATCCAGACAGGAAAGATTCATTTTGAATAAAAAAAAGCTAAATTACAGTTTTCACAACAAGACGCCCGGATTTCTATTTTGTAATTGGTCTCGTTTGATTGATTTAACATTCACAGTCTGCAGCGGTGAACCAAATAGAGAAAAGCACCTGGTGCCCAAAGTGAGCCGAGTCGAGCGGAAACCCTGCGGTGGAAAAGATGCATTACAGACATTACATCCCAGCGGTACCTTCTGGTAGTAGGCCGGGTTCCCCGTCAGGTAGGTGAGGTGGACGAACTCCATGTGGAGAGTCCCAAACTCAGCCAGGATGCTGCTGCCCGCCGACGCCCAACCCCAGTTACGACCGACACCGCTGGAAGAGGAGGAGGGAGGAAGAGAAGAGAGAGGGGGAAGAGGAAGATGAGGAGGAAGAGGGAGGAGAGATGAAGGAGGGATGATGTGATGGAGAGAAAGACAGAAAGGAGAGAGACAAATAAAGAAAGACTTTAATTTTACACACATCATTTAAAAGAATAATGTTTTTAACTGGCGTATAATACTACACCTTAAGATGCAAAAGTATATAAATACATGTGATATATTTTCACTGGTGTACTAGACTACTCCTCCATCGTTACATCAACACCAGACCAGATACTTTCTAACAGGTTGTTGTTCGTCTCGGTCACATTTACACCATATGTGACACAGACAGGAGGCGTCTGCAACCGCTTCAATTTCACAGGAGTGCATTCAACATTAATGGGATGCTACGTGTGTGTGTGTGTGTGTGTGTGTGTGTGTGTGGAGGAAGAGGCGTGTGTGTTTGCCTGAACAAGTGGCAAAAGAGAGGGACGTGTTACACAGTATAAGTGTGTGTTTAGATTAAGTGTGTGTGTGTAATTATTCCTGGGGGCGTTTGAGTTTGTTTGAATGTGTGTGTGTGTGTGTAGCTGCGTTTTGTGTTTGTGTGGTGGGAGATTGAGACGAAACGTGAAGCGTCGGCTCTCTAATGAATTTGAATTACCTCGAGAGAAGGAGGCAGGCACACACACACACACACACACACACACACACGCACACACACACACACACACACACACACACACACACACACACACACTGAAAAAGGCAGCAGAAAGCAATAAGAGGAACAGAAAAGGATGGGAATGTTATTATGCTAATGTTAGACTTCAGGCTACAACAGGGAAGTAGACCACTGTTACGAGCGTTAACAGGTTTCTATAAGTTGAATTTCACTCTTCTTTAAGACGTTTTTGACGCCTGTTAAAAGAGAATTTACCCCGCTCACACACTCGCACAGATATTTCCAGTTATTCAAAAACCCAAGCTGAGTGAAGCCACGTTGGGAATTAACACTAGAGCACCAGATTATGTAATAATACTGAAAGTGTGAGTACAGTTTGCACAAACCCACACAGTCCTGAGAGGAGGTTTAACGGTGGAAACACCTGTGTGGGTGGATCGAATCTTAAAACCAAAAGACTTTTCTAGAACGAGTTGTTGCAGTAACATCAGATAAAGCACGTTTTTGTTGAGGGACTTTGTTCCAGGCTGGGTGATTGCTGCTCTACTGTCACCGTCTCGTCTATTTTGCCGTCAGGTTATCTCAGGGTGAAGAAGACGGTATTCATTGGGAACGTCACTGACCTCTTGAGGTTGACCATGGCCCAGGGGATTCCTGTGGGGGTGTTAAAGGCAGGAAGTAGCTTCTCTGCTAGCTGGACGGCCTTCAGCTTGAAAACCTGCAGAGAGAGAGAGGAGAAGAAAGTTTGGTCAACATCACATTCTGCAGTCCATCAAGCTTCCCTGCTTAATATTCTTCTCACGGCTGACAGGTACGAGCATAAAACTGCTAACCACTAAAACAAATGCAGGGTGGAGGCGAATAAGGCAGAGTGAGCTGTCAGGAGACAAGCGATTGCTAAATGATGGCCTCGGCTTGTCAGAGCTGGAACAGATTTATGGAGGAGACCGGCAGACTAATATATGTAAAAACCCTTCCCCTTTCAAACTGTGCTGCAGTCACATGAAATGTTACTGTATCTGTGGGAAGAAGAGCTCGGCGGTCAAACCACAGCGACCGAGCAGCGTGAGATACCAAAGCACACAGTCGGAGTCGGGTTTCTATTATCGTGACTGGCTAACTGTCTAATTTAGACGGGCTGATGGAGAGAAATGGACGTGTGTTCGGTTTGAGATTACACAAGTTCCTGCTCCCGTCAGACAGATGAAGGCTCAGTGAAATAATCTGCTGCAGCCCTTGTTCTTTTTACTCAGCATGCCAATCAAAGAGATGAAAAGGAACCAACGTTATTTTGCTGCATACGAGCAGAATGCTGAAAGCTGAAAATGTATCTGTGGATGGTGTAAAACTGCTCAGAAGACAAACATCTCTCAAACAAACTAGTATTTATCTTAAAGTACCAACAGAGAACTTTCAACAGAAAGTTTCACAACTGCTCATTTAAGAAAGGTCACCGCAAGAAAGTGTTTTATTTGTTTTTATGATAAAACAGACAATGAATCATGGTTGGGTTTTGGCTGCTACTGTTAGCGTTATTTAGCATAGCAAGCGTTAGAAAACATGGCTGAAGCTAGCTACTACTAACCTAGAAAAGATCATAGACGTTTGTCTCTGGCTGTTAGCGTTAGCTAGATGCAGCCTTGTTGCTAATGCTAGCTAACGCCAACACTAGAAGCCAGAAACAAACATCTATGTTCTTTAGATGTAGATGTTTGTTTCTGGTTTCTAGTGTTAGCGTTAGCTAGCATAGTTAAGATTGGGAACAAGGCTGCCTCTAGCTAACACGCAGCCAGAAACAAATGTAGATGTTTGTTTTTTGGTTTCTAGTGTTAGCTGGCATAGCTAGCGTTACAAACATGGCTGACGCTAGCCAACGCTCCTGGTTGGTTTTATGGCAACATGGCTTTCGCTAGCAGCCTGGCTAGTATCCAAAGCAAGAAACAGCCGTAAAATATCAATTTGAGATCTCTGTGTTATGATAAAGGCAGAATGAAACACACTAGTTCTCCCGTTACATACATTCGGCAGCGGCGGCCCTCAAGCCTTCATTTTCCCGGAGATCACGACAGAACTGCATATTGAAAGCGAGAAGAACCAATCTAAATGCTAATGGTGTCAATATTTTGAAATCATTATTTTGCTATGAAAAAACGTATTGCCACTTTAATGTTGCCTCCTAAAACTCAGTGTTCAGACTTCCTGACTAGACTTTGGTAAATCCTTTATATAGGGGAGTTATGTGTTCCTTTGCTTTGAAATACTGAATTTATTGACAATTTGTGTTATTCAAGGCAATTATTTAAATTTGAGGGACACCTGGCGAGTGTAATAATCCCACAAAAACATGACGCCTCCGCCTCGTTACAAAAGGTGTCACTTTTATGCCCTAAACAAAACATGAAAGCTTATGTAAAAATAATCCAATTATTAACAGCATGGATTCCTGTGAATCACAGCAGGACAGTTGACAAAACACGGCCTTTCATGAACCAGGTGATTAAAAAAAATGTTCTTGATCCAACTAAAAGACAAAAATTAAGTGACAAAGACGTACACCAAACTAACTGATAAAAGAAACATGATAACTAACATCCACAAAGAGTTGATCCAGTATTGTAGTTGTATAAAACTTTGAGGGAAAACATATTAAGTATCAATATTGGCATCATGACAAACCTACAAAAAGTTGTACTTGACTATTTGCAGGAAGTGACATGAATAAAAATACTAAATCTGGTGTTGCTCTCGTCCTAAAAAATGTCCTTCTTTACAAACCGCTCAAGACGTTCAATTTCAATTTTGGCAATGTAAAAACTATATTCTACTTCTGAAGGACAGTTGTGGAATAAATGCACAAAGAGGTAGTTGCACGAGTTGCAGACAGCATTCAGCCTCGGAGGAGGAAGCACTTGAACAGACGGAGGCTGATTCATCAACACAATCTGTCAGAGCTGAGCAGTTTTATAGAGAGACCAGATCTATGGAAAGAATCCTGCCGTCTCACAAAGTACGGGGGAGCGATAACACATGGCGGTGTTTGCAGAATGCTTAAGCAGCCAGTGGAACGTCTTACAGAGGACTTGGAGGTTAAACTGTGGAGTTAAACGTGGGACAAATAGACCCAGACGAGGGGGAGGGAGAGAGAGAGAGAACAATGCAGAGAGAGAGAGAGACAGAGAGAGAGGGGGAGAACAATGCAGAGAGAGAGAGAGCGAGAGGGGGGGAGACAGAGAGAGAGAGAGACAGAGAGAGAGGGGGAGAACAATGCAGAGAGAGAGAGAGCGAGAGGGGGGGAGACAGAGAGAGAGAGAGACAGAGAGAGAGGGGGAGAACAATGCAGAGAGAGCGAGAGGGGGGGAGACAGAGAGAGAGAGAGACAGAGAGAAGAATGTAGAGAGAGAGACAGAGAACAATGTAGAGAGAGAGCGAGAGAGAGAGAGACAGAGAGAAAGAGAGAGACAGAGAAAGAGACAGACAGATGTTTCGGAGGAGGATGTGAAGTGCATAAATGTGAAAGGAGAAGTATTAGTGAGGATGAGACGGCATCAAAAAGACAACAGGTGTGTATTTATCTACCTTTTTTCAGGGGGAAAAAAGGAAACATAGTAATGGAGGAGAGGAAGCAAAGGTCACAGACTGAGGAGGAGTGACGTAGAGACGCCGTATACGTCTCTGGTAGAGACCTGTCAATCACAGTAAGCCCCGCCCTAAAGCATCCCCTGCTTTATGGTCTGTTTGACTCTAAATGAACATCATGCTGTATTGAAGAAGACTTGAAACTAGAGATTGAGACCATAAACTCATGTTTACAATGTTTACTGAGGTAATAAATCAAGAGAGAAGTAGAGTCATTTTCTATAGACTTCTATAGAACCAGAGGAGTCGCCCCCTGGTGGACACTAGAGAGAATGCAGCTTTAACACATGAAGCTTTGGCTTCACTTTACAGAACCGGCTGCATGGGCCATCTCCTGTGTGTGTGTGTGTGTGTGTGTGTGTGTGTGTGTGTGTGTGTGTAGTCCTGTCCAATCATCATAAACCCCTCCATTGATTTCTGGCCCGTCTGTCGGCCTGCTAACAAACGTTTTTATTGGCAATCCGGCCGCTGATGTCATCAAGCTGGGACGGGATCCAAACGAGCCATCGGAGGAGACTCTACGGTTTATGTTATGTATAAAGTATCTATCTATCTATCTATGATAATCGTCTTCCTCCGCTGCCTTCATCCCCAGAGAGGGAAATCGTCGGTCGTTAAAGGAAGTAAACCTGCTGAGACGGAGAGGAGGGCAGAGAGCCCATTATCACACTTAACACTATTCACTCGAGTAGCCAAACTCAAGACGATACGAAACAACATGCTGCAGGCAACGTACCAGCATCTATTAAGAGTAACCAGTTTGTCATTAGAATAACCTCATTAAAGTGAAGTTATTTGAGTCTCTTCAGATGTTAGATATGTGTAGATTTTAGTTTCATGTGTACCAAACGTAAAGAATTCTTCTTGAAGCACATTTTCCTAATTTAAATCAATATTTTTGACTTATTATTTAGGAAACGTTATAGTATAGTTGTTCTTTTATCGGTTAGAAAAAAACGTTAAAATGTATCTATATTTATAAATATATTTATAAAGCTGATTAATTAACATCAATTTAAAAACAAAACACCGTCTCATTGGGATTTACAGTAGAAGAAATATTAAAAAATGTAATCTCATGCTACTACAAATCTCATATTCTGGTTATTAAACAGACACCAAGTAGCTCCCGGAGCACATCCTTATTTTACATTCTTCACAGTTTTCTACCAACGCTCCACAGTTAAATTATCTACAAAACAAAGTGAGGTTTGAATCCTGTTCCTCCAAATCACTGCAGCAAAATAACCACGAGGCCCGAGAGCATCTGTCCCGTTTACATCACATCTACTGTAGCAAGAAGACGAGATGACTAAAAGCTCTGAGGCAGAGAGAGAGAGAATCCTTTAGGGAGGAGGAGGAAGATGAAGAGGAGGAGGAAGATGAAGAGGAGGAGAACAAGCGACGGCTCGTTGTCTGGCGTTCCCCGACTTCTCTCCATCACTCTCCCTCCAGCTCTGACAGCTTTAGTGTTCATCCTTTTAAAATGCATTACAGCACACTTCAGAATCGATCAGTGAACACACACACACACACACACACACACACACACACACACACACGCACACACGCACACGCACACACGCACACTCTTTTGGGAAGGTTAGACAACACATTTGAGAACGCACAAACACAAGCTGGGACGATATTATTGATTAACTCGTATCGTGACGCCTTTACACAGTTTGTCCAAAATATATTGTCTAGACATCCAGTATTCATTGAGCCCTCTGCTTCTTCTTCTCTTGTGTCTTTTCCCTAATATCTCCCGTCTCTTTATTCCTCCATTAGCAGCGTCTCGTCTCTCTTTTCACAGCCCATTTTTCTCTTCTCCCATTAATCTCTGCTGCATTCTCTCTCCCTCGCTCAGGATTAGCGGAGCCTCGAGGCTCCGCTGGCTCGTCTGTTTCGTTGCGACAGCAGACTTAAGATGCAGGCTGGTTTTTGTGGCTCTCGCGGTGAAAGCGCGACGTTAACCCAGAGGTTTGACTCCCGCTGGGACCAGCGGCACTAAAAGAAATGAATGAACGCTCCGGGTCCTGTAAAGAAGCTTTGGAATGCGAGATCGTCCGCCAAATGACACACGGAGCAGTAATCCGCCACTCAAACACGTCCTAAACTCGGCCAATGATCCCGTTACTACACACGAGGAGGTCATTTGTTAAGCTGCGAGCAGCTGGGAGAGACGGGAATCTCTGTGAAACAGAAGAGGCTCCGATAGATACGAGAGTGGAGACGGAAAACACAAAGAACAAGAGCGTACAACGGGGGAAAGTCACATGGAGAACTGACAAAAACACACAAGCAGACAACTTTGGAATTAAAAATGTAGATTTCCTCACAACACACGATCTGTTGACTCAATGCCTTGTTTTCAATCATGTATAATCTGACTGAAGAAGTAATGCATTTGTGGAGCAATCCTGTATTTTAATTTGTAGTCGACTTGTTTTATTGAAGAATAGCCGCTAACTAAACTCTGCTAACTCAGGGAGGAACACATTTCATTTCCTCTATTCTTCACAATAAAAATACAATATTTTAGCTGTTTTCATGGAGTATTTGTAGACTTGTATTCAAGAACAGCTGCTGACAAAGCTCCGCTAATTAACACATTTCATTTCCTATGATTTTCACAATAAAAGTCCCCTATTTTGTTATTCAAAAGCTTTTATTATGAAGCAGCAAAATCAGGAAATGTTGGGTTTTCTTGACTTAACGAGTCAAGAAAGAGGTGCAAAGAGCGCCTAGTGTTTACGCTCAGCTGTTTGTTGCATTATTCTCCGAAGAAAACCAGACGGCGTACAAACTAAATTAACTGAGAAGAATGAAGACGACAATGAGAGAAACAGGCAACACGCCATGAACCAACCTCCTGAGTGCAGCGGATTGTTATTAACTATACACTCATATCTCATGTTCATGGACTACTTTACTGTCTTTATACCAGCCCTGACAGACACAAGTACAAGCACTACATGCATTCTGTAGACTATTTGATTTGGCTGCAAAATATTTACTTAAACTAAGATTGTTAAGAGCTCTGGAGCCTTAAGACGTCATATTGTGGCGCGTATGCTTAACTTGGTCTCTCCACAACAAACGCACTGAGTAAAAAGAACAAAGTTTAGCACTATTAAGCACTAAAGGAGCTAATGAGATCATCGTTTTTCACACGGCTATGAAGAATCTGTTAATACGTCTCTCACACACACACACACACACACACACACACACACACACTCTGGTGGAAGCAGTGGGTCACTGTAGACATGTAATGGAGCCTCCTAAAGGGATTAAGGGGTAGACTGTGAAATGTGCTTGGTAAGAAGGGCCCCGAGGGGCCAGCAGGAGAGACGGGATTAAGTCACCCGCTGTGTGTGTGTGTGTGTGTGTGTGTGTGTGTGTGTGTGTGTGTCGTGCCACTTTGCCATCAGCTGATCCACTTTTTTCTCATATTGTTTTAGCATCCAGCGCATCAAAGGCTCAAAGATGAGTTGAGACGACATCAACTAAGCCGACTGCCGTCAGCTTTGACACACGTTGTGCATGAACCCTCTGAACCTGTAATATAAAAGTCCTTCAGCTCTATGGAAACACAGCCACGGCTAGAGGCAGAGAGGACTCCAACAGTCTGATGTGCAGAATAACAGCTATGACATCAATCATTACAAAAGATCTTTTATTTTACATAGAATCTATGTATCCAACGTACATAGAGCTATTCACATTATTACAGCCTCTCTGCTCTGTGTTCAGCAGCAGTTCAGTCACGTGACTGTTGGTCTCAGATGAGTCATTCGTGACTTCATAGTTGAACTGAGGAGCTCAGAATTTAATGTTTTTTACAGAATCTGGTTAAAGCAAACGGTTCATTTGGTGCGAGATTTAAAATGAGAACATGTAGAATAAAACGTTTTTGATGAAATATAACTTTAAGCTTCATTTTGGTTGATTTTTGTCACACATGATGTGTTCAAGGACCGTCGTGGGGACGGTTTTCACCGCTTCTGGTTCTGATAAACAGGGCAGTTTTTGGCGATGAACCTGTTTTTCAATCCGCCGCCGGGTGTTGCGGTTTCCGAGGGTTAATGGAAACGACTTCTCTGACTGATGAGTTATTCCTTCAGCGTCTAAACTCAGATAAATGCGTCCGGTTGTTGTTGCAGAGGAAGTCCCAACCTGATGTCCTCCAGACTATCCTTCTCTTGAACGTTACCGTCTCCCCCCTCCCCCCCCCCCCGAGGACAGACGGAAATAGAACAAAGCTCAATCTGTTGAAAGTAAAATCTAAATGTGGGACATCCACTAAAGTAACGCGATCGTCTACGTAGAGTTTCTGCAGTCGGACGTTGTGATTACGAGGCGTTAAAAGTTTTACATTTCTTTCGAGCACTTCACAAGTCCAGGAGGACGACTGCAACAAAGTAACACAACTCTACGTCCCTCTCGTCTTTCCCTCATTAACTTAATTCTCTACATCCTCTTTTTTATTCCCGTATTAGGAGCTGAGATGAAATTAGAATCTCTTTCCCGTTTGTTCCACCAACTTCCTGTGTGTGTGTGTGTGTGTGTGTGTGTGTGTGTGTGTGTGTGTGTGTGTGTGTGTGTGTGTGTGTGTGTGGCACAGCAGCAGCCACTTACTGAGCATGTCATCACAGCGATGTCTGCGATGGGGAGAAGGACTCCCAGGGGAAGCTGGATGTCTGTTGCTGGAAACCACTGGAGGGGGTTTCACTGTGTGTTTGCTCTTTTACTGGAAACAATGTTCATGTTTTTGACAAAACGTAAGTTGCAGCGTCTTTAAGTTGTTTGCACCGCGACGTATTTCACAGTGAAGCGGAGTATTTGAGAGGTTGAGAAGTTACAAGAGGGATGTGAATCCAAACCCTTCAGATTTGATTGGACGGAGAGAAGAAAGGAAATTTATTTTTACGAATTTCAATCGTAATCCGATGGAAATGTTAGTTAAATATAATAAACTGAAAATACATTGTTAACGGTTTAAAGTTCTAAGAAGAAAACACCGGACAACACCTTAGTAGCGACCTGTCAATCACAGTAAGCCCCGCCCTAAAGCATCCCCTGCTTTATGGTCTGTTTGACTCTAAATGGACCATAATGTACTAAATGAACATCATGCTGTATTGAAGAAGACTTGAAACTAGAGATTGAGACCATAAACTCATGTTTACAATGTTTACTGAGGTAATAAATCAAGAGAGAAGTAGAGTCATTTTCTCATAGACTTCTATACAACCAGAGGAGTCGCCCCCTGGTGGACACTAGAGAGAACGCAGGTTTTATGATCTTCTGCATCTGCTTCACTTTTCAGACCCGGATGTTTCCGCCCTGGTCGCAACAGATTTGTTCACTCTTACGACTATTCTGCACATTAACAGCAAGCACAGCCAGTTAGACGAGACAACAGAACCAGACCCGTCTCATTATCCTCAAACAAGCTTTTTATTTTTGTGCATCAGCTTCTATAAATGTTCAAAACTGGTGAATAAAGAGAATCTATTCGTTTACATTTTGACTCATTTACAAACCTGCTGGATCTCGAGTGGAAAGCATCAAATCGCTGTCAGGATGAAATGATATTTTCATAATTATTCTTTATCTCTTTGACTTGCTCAGCGAATATTCATCTCCTCACATGTTTGCACCGTCTCGAATTGTGAAATGTGTTGCATCTCTCAAAATTCAGCTAATTCACAGTGATGGCGACGCTATAGCCGGTCCATCCTTTCATCCCGTGTGCGTCGCGGTGCCTTCCTGCTGGGCAGCGGCGGCGAAGTGGCAGTCAGTCAGACGCAGAGCGACGCCCTGGATTTGTCTGACAGGTTCAGCGTTTGAGGGGAAAAAAACCCGAGAGGGAATCAAAAGCTCCCTGGTGAGATCAAACAAACCTCCCGTGTATGTTGTCAAATACATCCACGGACTACAGACAGCTGAGCTCTATACCACAGAACCAGGCAGCAACCTCCAGTTCTGCTTCATGTGTTAAAGCTGCATTCTCTCTAGTGTCCACCAGGGGGCGACTCCTCTGGTTCTATAGAAGTCTATGAGAAAATGACTCTACTTCTCTCTTGATTTATTACCTCAGTAAACATTGTAAACATGAGTTCATGGTCTCAATCTCTAGTTTCAAGTCTTCTTCAATACAGCATGATGTTCATTTAGTACATTATGGTCCATTTAGAGTCAAACAGACCATAAAGAAGGGGATGCTTTAGGGGCGGGGCTACACAGTGATTGACAGGTCTCTACCAGAGACGTATACGGCGTCTCTACGTCACTCCTCCTCAGTCTAAAGTGTAAAAGAGACACAGGGGGGCAAAATTGAGAGAATGAAGGAGTGAGACTGACAAGAATGTGAGAGAAAGAGTGTGAAAAAAGAACAAGAGAGAGGCTTGAAATCACACTTCTTAGTGGCAGGAACAGAAGGTGTGTTCTTGTCGTTTATCACAACACTTTCACCTCCATCTCTTTGCATTTCTGTTCTCTCCGCTTTGCCTCCCCATCTCTCGCGGTCCCCATTACTCACTTTCTGCCTCCCACTTCTCTCTCCTCCCTCCTCAGCCTTCCTTCTGTTCTACCCTACTCTCCCTCTAATATCCTTCACCCACCACCATCATTATCTCTACCCCTCCCTCCTCTTCATTTACTGTTCCAATTCTGTCATTCTCCAATCTCTTTATCTCCTTCCAACCCCTCCCTTTATCCGTCCACGGTAGCGTGTATGCCCGTGGAGTCTGCAGCCTTTCTCTCCGACCTCCTCATCCCATCATCCTACATTAACAGAGCTCGGTCTGATCCCTTGACCTTCTCCTCCTTTCTCTGTGCAATCTGCTGTTCCTCGCTCAAATCCTCCCCGTGGTTCCAGTCGTCGTCCTCTTTGTTTGAAGGAACAAGGATAAAGAAGTCATGCCGTTTTATTTTCCCCTCCTCCTCCACGCATGCATAATGTCCGTTAGCCAAAAGAAGAAGACTTTACACCAGGTGTGTTCAAACGTCAGGCCACAAGGAGAATTATATAAAGTCTGTTATACACTTAAATCTGCATCATGTTATCTTAATTCACCAGTAAATAAAACTCCTAATGGGAACATAGGCTGTTTATAAGAAGTGGTTGTAGTCATCGTGACCCATTTGCCCTGCTTTATGGTCTGTTTGACTCTAAATGGACCATAATGTACTAAATGAACATCATGCTGTATTGAAGAAGACTTGAAACTAGAGATTGAGACCATAAACTCATGTTTACAATGTTTACTGAGGTAATAAATCAAGAGAGAAGTAGAGTCATTTTCTCATAGACTTCTATACAACCAGAGGAGTCGACAAGGTCGCAAAAGAGAGCTGCCTGTCTGAGCGTTGGTACAGAACACAGTTTCTTCCAGTTTTGTGCTAAGCTAGGCTAAAGATGTTCAGGATGAACTTCCTGCACGAGCTTCACAGAGATTAAGATGATATTCATCTTCTCATTTGACAGTAAACAAGCACATTTCCCAGTTTCCATTCATTAAATAGCTTAAGAAACTTGTGAAATATTGGCTTTGGTGCTAAATGCAGCAGTGAAGAGGGAGACTTGTGTGCAACAGAGTGACACATGTCGTATGTATAAATATAATCCACTTAGACAGATTAGCGGTCTGTAAACAGGACACTGTGCTGCAGCCTGAAGTCCTCTGAGCTCCAGCATCACATTTGTTGTAACAACCTGAGAAAAGTGTGTCAGGCTGCAAAGGAATCAACAACTAAATGTGGATACACGGCGACTAAAGCTGCTCAGAAAGAAAGAGAGGGAAGGTAAACACACCGGTGTGCTAATGAGCTGCAGGTGTTCGGCAGAAGAAAAAGACACCGAACGCCAAAATAGCTGCGAGAAGAAAAAGCGGAGAAAACATTTGTGTTTTTTCTTTCTTTCTTTGTCAAGTTCCTCTTCCTGCCAGTAAAAGTAGCCGCTGACTTCGTCGTCTTCCTCAAAGTCAACTTCCTGCTGCTCTGAAACTCTCAACATTTATATTTACACGATCCAGAGAGACGTGATGACCAACCAGCTCCAGCTGGTCTCGTGCATCTGCACGTCACAGAAGCTTTTAGCAGGAAGAACAACACCCAACAAACCGGCCCGTTAACGTTTTTAACGTCTTCGTTATCATTTATCTACGCGGGTAATCTCGTGGTCAACAGACACCTGGTTCAAGAGTGTGAAAGAAGCAGATAATAACACAAAACGTGTCTTTATGCCTCCGCCAACCGGACTTCTTGCAGTTTATATCCAAAACGTCTTCACTTCATCGTCTAATCTGAATCTAATCAGTTCATCATTGAGTCATCTCAACCTCGAGTCCAAGAGACAAATCAGAAGACGTTTCCTCCAGATGTTCCTGAGATATGGACGGACGACTAGGAACCGTAACAGCTGCTGCTGAACCCATCCAACAGAGGAGACGCTTTAAGGATAAAAGACACGAGCGAGGAAAAGGACAAGCAGTGGTGGAGGAGAGTGCGGTGAGATGAGGAGATTCAAAGATTAAAGGAGGTGAAGGATTAAAGGGTGTGAGAGCAGGGATGTACTGGAGAGATGAAGTAAATAAGGAGAGAAAGTGACAGACAAGGAGAACAGATGAAAGAGAGGAGTGGCTTTTAAGGAAGGAGGAAACAAACAGCAAGAAAGGACATGTGAGAAAGAGAAAGAAGCCTCCGAGGTAAAGAGAAGAGAGGAAGTAGAGAGAGAAAGGAGGTAAGGAGACTTAAAAACGAGGAAGGCAAAGAGAGGAAATTAAGAAAGAAGGGTAATTAGGAGAAAGTGAAATTAATAGGAAGGACGGATGAGAACGGAGACGAGAAAGAAAAAGATTAAAAGGAAAAGGAGGAGACAAGATGGAGGAGGAGGGAAGAGATAATGAGCGCAGATGAGAGGAAAGGAAGGAGGAGAGGATGAACAAATACAAACTAGAAATGAGAGAGAAAAGAGGAGGTGATCGGAGCAGAAGATGGAGAGAGAAAAGAGAGGAGAAGGTGAGGACGTCAGAGAAACAGGTAGAAAACAGAAGGAGAGACTAAAGGAACGAAGCCGGAGACAGACGGAGGAGTAAACACAATCCATCACTGCTCCTCCTCCTCCTCCTCCTCCTCAATGCTAATCTCTCGACTCTTTTTCTCTGAATCAGTTTTCTCTTCTCTTCGTTTGTTGCGTTTCTGTTCCGTCGTCAGAATCAATGTTCAAACAGCCGACAGACGGGATCACCACCGCTTCAGAGCAACGCGTGTTTCAGTAACTTCACGGTTGTTATTCTGGTTCCACTAACATCAAACAACAATGAGGACAAACACGTTAACCATCTGCATGTTTATCTCCACTGAAGTTAATGAAACGGGTGAATAAGAGGACGAACAGCAGCAGGTGAAAATAACTCCATTAAATGAAGTTTCTGAGAGATGTGAGAGCCGCTGTGGTTCGTTAGCTTGAGAATCGTTGTTATGCTTAATTATCCTTCTTTCTTTACATGTTTATTTCTGTATCTTCTTCCTTTTTGACCTCTTTCTTCACGTCTCTTCATTTCTCTTTCATGTTGTCTCATCTCCTTCCCTGTTTCCTTTCAGTCTTCTTGAACACTAATGTCTTAAACCAGCTCTTCTTCTTCTCTTGTTTTATTTCTACCCTCCCCTCTCTTTGTTACTGAGCTCCTCCCTCAAACATCCGACTGAGAAAGATGCTGATGAAGTCTCTCTCTCTCATATTCACACATGTCTCCCCCCTCAGGGAGCTGCTGGCGAGTGAACCATTTATTCTGCTGGAGCAGTCGAGGGGTTAAGTGCCTTGCTCAAGGACACGTCCGATAGGGGGTGAGGAATGAGTCTGCATCCTCCCCCGTTCATCATCCTCATCCTCCACTCCCATCTCTCTATCCGTGAGCATCACCTTCACACACCCTCATTGTTCTTCCTCCCTTCCTCTCTCCCTCCCTCTTCCTCTCTCTCCCTCCCTCCCTTCCTCTCTCTCCCTCCCTCCCTTCCTCTCTCTCTCCCTTCCTCTCTCTCCCTTCCTCCCTCTTCCTCCCTTCCTCTCTCTCCCTTCCTTCCTCTCTTTCCATTCATTCCTCCCTCTCCCTCCCTGCCTCTCTCTCTCTCCCTTCCTTCCTCTCTCTCTCCCTTCCTCTCTCTCTCTCTCTCCCTTCCTCTCTCTTCCTTCCTCCCTCTCCCTCCCTCCCTCCCTCTCTCTCTCTCTCCCTTCCTTCCTCTCTCTCCCTTCCTCTCTCTTCCTTCCTTCCTCTCTCTTCCTTCCTCCCTCTCTATCCCTTCCTCTGTCTCTCCCTTCCTTCCTCTCTATCCCTTCCTCTCTCTCTTCCTCTTCCTCCCTTCCTCTCTCTCCCTTCCTCTCTCTCTCTCCCTTCCTCTCTCTTCCTTCCTTCCTCTCCCTTCCTTCCTCCCTCTCCCTCCCTCCCTCTCTCTCTCTCTCCCTTCCTTCCTCTCTCTCTCCCTTCCTCTCTCTTCCTTCCTTCCTCTCTCTTCCTTCCTCCCTCTCTCTCCCTTCCTCTGTCTCTCCCTTCCTTCCTCCCTCCCTCTTCCTTAATCTCTGAGAACATTGAAGCTACTCTGAGAATGAAAATCAGAAATCAAACTGAATTCACATTAATGTTTGTTTTCGTTACGTCTCTTCTGAACTATACTTCATTAATAAAGTCATTTGACATCTTGATTGTCAGAATATTCCTGTTTCCTAGGAAACACCGTTCAAGTGTGAGATTTCTAATTAGCTTTTTTTATTTTATTATAAATTATAAATCACAAATGGAAAGAAAATACCTGCAATTATTGACTCTGCTTCACTCGTGTGAAATGAAGCTGAATGACGACTAATGAGTTCTTTTAAAGCCCAAAACAAGAGAAACAGCTCCTAACGTAGATCAGAGCCAAAGGTACGAAGCTGTAAACGGTTAAATCATGATGATAATCATCTTCGTGGTCCACAGAGAGCTTCACAGGTTGGTTAAAACACATCACAATACACACAATGAGCAGCACTGAAGCACAGTATCGGCTCGTTCTTTGGCATCAAAAAGGGAGTTTTATGAGTTCTTTAAAAAGAGGATGAAGAGGATCAGACTCAGTTTGTTTTACATCAACATCACAGTTGCATTTGTTCTTTCCCAGTACTCTTACTGGCTCTACTTGTCTATTGATGTCTACCTATTAAAAGTCTTTCCTCACACAGTCTCTAAGATGTTCTTGCTTCTATCGTATGAATCCCATTCCCTGATTAGATACTCGCGCTGCATTTAAAATGTGAAAAAGACTTTCCGTGTTGGCAGAAATCATTAAATGTGTTTCCAGGCAGTATTTTAACTCCCCTGTCGGTACTCGTAGAAACCACATTGTAGCGCAGAGCACAGTGGATGTGGGCGGTGCACTGAACCAATATTTGATGTGTTTGCTCCCATTACAGAGGAGGCACTGCTCAGCTGGGCATGAAAGAAGAGAGGACGGGATGGAGAGAACAAGAGATTCAACTTCCACCAGCTCCTCTACCAAGAGCCCAAATATGGCTGCTGGCTCTAATGGGAACAGAGGAGAGGAAGGATGAGAGGAGGCGAAAAAGAGGAGGAGGGGATGGAGGAGAGGAGAGGAAAAGAAGAGGAAAGGATGGGTGAGAGGAGGCGAAAAAAGAAGAGGAGAGGACGGATAGAGGAGGCGAAAAAGAGGAGGAGAGGACGGATAGAGGATGTGAAAAAGAAGAGGAGAGGATGGATGAGAGGAGATGAAAAAAGAAGAGGAGAGGATGGATGAGAGGAGATGAAAAAAGAAGAGAGGATGGATGAGAGGAGAGGAAAAAAGAAGAGAGGATGGATGAGAGGAGAGGAAAAAAGAAGAGGAGAGGATGGATGAGAGGAGATGAAAAAAGAAGAGGAGAGGATGGATGAGAGGAGAGGAAAAAAGAAGAGGAGAGGATGGATGAGAGGAGATGAAAAAAGAAGAGGAGAGGATGGATGAGAGGAGAGGAAAAAAGAAGAGGAGAGGATGGATGAGAGGAGATGAAAAAAGAAGAGGAGAGGATGGATGAGAGGAGAGGAAAAAAGAAGAGGAGAGGATGGATGAGAGGAGAGGAAAAAAGAAGAGGAGAGGAAGGATGAGAGGAGGCGAAAAAGAGGAGGAGAGGACGGATAGAGGATGTGAAAAAGAAGAGGAGAGGATGGATGAGAGGAGGCGAAAAAGAAGAGGAGAGGATGAGAAAAAGAAGGAGAGGATGGATGAGAGGATGAGAAAAAGAAGAGGAGAGGATGGATAGAGGATGTGAAAAAGAAGAGGAGAGGATGGATGAGAGGAAAGGAAGGATGAGAGGAGAGGAAAAGAAGAGGAAAGGACGGATAGAGGATGTGAAAAAGAAGAGGAGAGGAAGGATGAGAGGAGAGGAAAAGAAGAGCAAAGGATGGATGAGAGGAGAGGAAAAGAAGAGGAAAGGACGGATGAGAGGAGGCGAAAAAAGAAGAGGAGAGGACGGATAGAGGATGTGAAAAAGAAGAGGAGAGGATGGATGAGAGGAGATGAAAAAAGAAGAGGAGAGGATGGATGAGAGGAGAGGAAAAAAGAAGAGGAGAGGATGGATGAGAGGAGAGGAAAAGAAGAGGAAAGGATGGATGAGAGGAGAGGAAAAGAAGAGGAAAGGACGGATGAGGCGAAAAAAGAAGAGGAGAGGACGGATAGAGGATGTGAAAAAGAAGAGGAGAGGATGGATGAAAGGAGATGAAAAAAGAAGAGGAGAGGATGGATGAGAGGAGAGGAAAAAAGAAGAGGAGAGGATGGATGAGAGGAGAGGAAAAGAAGAGGAAAGGACGGATGAGAGGAGGCGAAAAAAGAAGAGGAGAGGATGGATGAGAGGAGGCGAAAAAGAAGAGAGGATGAGAAAAAGAAGGAGAGGATGGATGAGAGGATGAGAAAAAGAAGAGGAGAGGAAGAATGAGAGGAGGTAAAAAAAGGAGGAGAGGATGGATGAGAGGAGATGAAAAGAAGAGGAAAGGAAGGATGAGAGGAGAGGAAAAGAAGAGGAGAGGATGGATGAGAGGAGAGGAAAAGAAGAGGAAAGGACGGATGAGAGGAGGTGAAAAAGAAGAGGAGAGGATATGAAAAAAGAAGGAGGATGGATGAGAGGATGAGAAAAAGAGTAGGAAGGATGAGAGGAGGTGAAAAGAAGAGGAGAGGATGAGAGGAGGTGAAAAGAAGAGGAGGAAGGATGAGAGGAGGTGAAAAGAAGAGGAGGAAGGATGAGAGGAGGTGAAAAGAAGAGGAGGAAGGATGAGAGGAGGTGAAAAGAAGAGGAAGAAGGGTGAGAGGAGGTGAAAAGAAGAGGCGACTGCTTCGAGTACTTACTTCCTGTCCAGAGAGGTAGTAGGCGGCCAGCAGTCCTCCTATGAAACGAATGTTGACCTCAAACACAGACACCTCGGCATTCTGGGAAAGCAAGGAAGAAAAAACATCAGATAGGAAAACACAAACAAATCATTCATTTGTATTCATGCTTTCATTTGGACTTTGTTGGTTTTAAACCGTCCTCTGAAGAAGAAAAAGGTTTCTCATGAGCTCCTTTTCATGTCATGCCTGAATTACACAGATGGAGAACTCAAATGTAAGGTAGGAGCACCTCCACAGCCTACAGATTGAGAGCCTTAAAGGTTGCCTTCAGAGCTCCTGAGAACTGTGAATGAAGCCACACATTTACTGAGCGTCACTAACGTGTGGATGAACACCGCTCTCAAGGTCTCTGCACGGTTCTCCCACTGATTAAGCCCACAGTTGTCACGCTGCAGCCTGGTGTTCAACCCTAATTGTCCCGTTTGCAAAGCACAGCTTAATTGGGGCTGAATCTCATAGAAACACATTCATGTAGCAGTGATGGACGACTACAGACACTTTTCTGAAACCTTTTGCCTGATTTAAGAACGCGAGGACGGAGAGGAATCACGGAGGATGTGAGGTGAATAAAAGCACAAAATAGGACAAGCAGTCGTTCCCGTCTCTGATCTTCAGTCATAAGACTCTCTCCCCTGAGAATCACATCCACCTTTTCTACTTCCTCTATTAATATCCTCCACGCAGAGGTACAAACAGAAGTCTGTCAACACAACTCATCAGACGTTTCTTTCTGCGCGGCTTCCCGTCGATGATTATCACCGTTGTTTATTTCTACCGGCTCATGTCACGACTGTACAAACCGCCCGGCGTCCGTCACACTATCGGGCCGTCGACTGCGAGGCCAGCGCGGTTTGAAGTGCACCCCGTTGTATTAAATGCGCGTCAAACCGCTTTGATGCCTCAACTTACGACCTCCTTTCCATTCTGGAGCGTCAGAAGAGGAAGCATCAATAAGACAGACATGCGCAGCATCCGCTTGTCGAGAGCTAAAAGGAATGAAAAGCTATGGATTCTTCCCTTGAGGATGATGAATTATTAAAGAAATTAACTATACATTATTAATATTACTACTTCTGTGGCTTTCACTGGTGGAAGCGACATCTAGCATGTCTAGCTGCCATCTAGCAGATCGTTTAATGTCAACGTCACATGATCTAGTTAAGCTTCCATCTATAATCGTATCAATAATCTAACCTTCATGACCGAGATGAAGATGAAAGATTAAGGTGTATTTGTAATTTTCATCAACAGAAATTTTGATAATAACTGAAACTGACGTTTGCTTCTTCTTTCCTTTGTCTATAAAGTTAAAATTGAAATATTTGGGTTTTGGAGAGACAGAATGAGACATTTAAAGACGTCCCCCTTGGACTTTGGAGAATAGCATTTTAAAGGCCACCTATTGAGATGAAGTTATTGCAACCTATTATTATTATAAACTATTGAGACCAACGTATTAGTCCTTTCTATTACGTATACTATACAGTTTACCCTGCATCAGTCTGTGGTTTGTATCTGCTAGTTCGTAGCCAAACACAAATATTTCACCAGAGCACGAAGAGAAACGTGCTGAAAGTCTTTGAAGAACTAAAAACAAACATGTAATCCGGGCGACACCGGCTGAAATATTAAATTCTGCAACGACTTGTCAAGATGGAGGAACACGCACAAGTCACCGTCAGATGTCTTTCCCCCCCGGCTAAAGGGCTGAAGGGCTGAGGGGTAAATGTGAAAGGACAGGAGAGAGAGGGGGGGGGCGTCTAATCATGACAAACGTGGCCGCTTTCAGCTCGGCAATGTCATGAAAAACAGACAGCAGAGTGTTACGTTTCTGTGTTACGTCTCTTTGACAGCCAGCGCTACTTCATCTCTCCATCTCCACCAAATATGATCCATCTAACCACAGTTATTAATGCGTCAGCTAACAGGCTCCATCAATGTGGTGGCGACGGGCTCGGACGCCGACACATCCATCATCTGAGGGCGGGCTGCAGTGTGTGTGTGTGTGTGTGTGTGTGTGTGTGTGTGTGTGTGTGTGTGTGTGTGTGTGTTGTGTGTGTGTGGGCCCACCAGGACACTGGAGACTCCAACAATGACTCACTGCTGGGCTCAACCCGGCGTGGCAGCTATTTAATCATTCATTAGCGGTGTGGCTGGTGGATGGGGGGCTGGCAGGTGGGGGGCTGGATGGAGAGGTGGCGGAGGAGCGGTGTGAAACACACACACACTCGATAAAAATGTGCGTTAGCACAGTTTAACGTTAACCATCACGGTGTAAATACAGTTTAACGTTAACCATCACGGTGTAAATACTAGTTTACAACATGCCGTTAATGTCGTCTTTTGCAACAAAGACCAAAGTTATTGTTACGCGCTGTAAATAGTCAAAGACGTGTGGAAACAGTGGATGTATGAGTGGGAACCAGCGACAACATCGAGTTGCACGACTACAAGGAAACTCTTTCTGTAACGTTTGTCACGTAGTACGGAAAGACAAGAGTTGTGTCGTGTGGAAAAGTCCAGCGATCTGATCTTTGGAAGTCGTGTGTGCGGTGAACTTGGCTGTGTTTCCTTTTTCCCCATCGGCCTTTTGCTGGAGCGATGATGACAAAAACACACTACGATCACAAGAGGGAGGAATCATCCTTGAAAAGGAGGGCGGGACATCGGGAACCTCACAAAAAAACATCCTCACTATAAAAGGTCAATCTGGCTCTGACACACACACGGACACACACACGGACACACACACACACACACACACACACACACACACACACACACACACACACACACAGCAGTTAAGGTCAGTGTAAAGTTAGCTCGTGGAGAGTGATTAAACTTGAGTAAGAGTGATGCCTTTAATCTCCTGCATGGAGATCCAGGCCATGCCCTTGTTCCCGCTTCACGGCTCTGACTACAGACGCTGGGTGTGGCTGAACAAATCTTTGATTTCTCACAAGGGGGCCGAGCTTAATAACACTTTTGCTGCCAATTGCACTGAAAGTATTGCTCCCTATGAGCCGGTACTGCGAGGACGGAGAGCCAAAGCTGTCTTAGCACGTCATGAATGCGAGAGTAGCTGGAAGCTAACGGCTGGATGCTTCTCCTAATGCACGCAGGTGGAAAGGTGTCACACCAGGCCGCTAATAAACAGAGCGACGCACCTCCCTCTAAGGCTCGTTAAGTCTCCTCCTCCCTAATCCCTCCCCTCCTGTGGAACCAAAGGGCTTCTCCTCTTCTCTCTGACTCTTATTACTTCATTCAAACCCCCCCCATCGTCTCATATCATTGTCATTGCATTTGTAATACTCTTAATAATTCTCCACGAGGCACGACTCTCACATTGTTTGTTTTATTACAGCGCTGCTCCTGCAGGTATTTTGGGAAACACACGATTTTCACACCAACGCTTGTATTTAATGAATCCTACTGTTGTAATTGTCAGGTGAATGCGTGTCTTTTTATCTGGGTTTGATAACGTTCCCAATAACCTTTCATCATTCCCTTCACACTCACACTGAAACGTTCCTTACTCTTTCATCCCACAATGCTCTTCACAAGTCTTTTCCTTCAGTATCGTCGAGATATTTTCCCATGTCCCATTTTCCAGTTAATAAACGATAAACGACGGGTCAAAGGGTCAAGCTGATGGGGATTTGTAGGAGCGCCTCCCTTAAAAGCCTTTTGATGAGGTAAAGAAAGCCAAGAGTTCAATCAACCCTCCCTCTCTTTCTCCTCAGCATATCCCCAAATTGTCTTTTCCTCCTCCCTCGTTTGCGTCCCCCTCGACCTCTTTCCTGGTCTATCCATCCAAACCTCTTCCTCCTCAGTCTGTGATGAATCTTCTTCTTTCGTTCTTCCTCGTCTCTCTCCATCTCTGATGTCTCCTCCTTCACACTTCTCTCCGTTCTCTACCTTCCATCTCATCCTCCATCCAATCTAAGCCTCTCTCTCTCTCTCTCTCCCCCCGGTTCTTCATCCCCAATTCCTCCCCTGATCCCTCTCTTTCTCGCTGCTCGATCACAGTGATCCTGAGGTTAATTAGCCCTCCGAGTGTCAGACTGTTAGATCCTCTCTGCCTACCTGCTAGCTGCCCCGTGATTGCCTCAGTAGGAGTAACAGGCTCAGGAGTCAGACAGAAAATAAGAAAAGAGAAGGAGAGAAAATACAGGAGGCACGGACAGAATAATGATTCCAGGGGAATGTTTTTAGGGAGACAGATGTGAGAAAAAGGGGGAAGGAAAGGAGGGATGGAGGCTTAGGGGAGCAGAGAGGAAAGGGAAGAGGAAACGCAGAGCAAAGGAGAGAGGATGGAGGTGGACAGGTAACGAGGGAAGCATAGTTAGCTGTGAATAAAGGAGAGACATAAAAGCTGAACAAAAGATGATGGAGGGGTGGAAAGAGAGAGAGAGAGTCAACAGATCGAGGGCAAGAAATAAATTCAAAGAGAAATACTGATCATTATGGAGGAAAAAAGGATAAAGGATGGACAGAGGGTAAAGAAGTAATAGGCACTGCAGATGATGGATAGAGGGACAGATAAAAAAATGTGATTGTCAAATGTAATGAAAGAGGAGATTGAAGACAACGCGGTCACGTCCAAACACTACAATGAGGTTATAAAAGAAAACAGAGGGAAGGAGCAAAAAAAAAGACAATAAAACGGAAAGTTAGGATGAAAACGGGGGTCGTAACCACAGCAGAAACATGACAGAAGGGAAAAGAAGTGATGGACAGAAGGAAGGGAAGCTGGTAATGGGAGAGGAGGACAGAAAGAGAGAAATAAATGAGGTCTGATGGACAAGAGAGGAGGTTGTTAACCAAAAGAGTGTGAGGAATGCAAAATAGATAGAAACGGACAGACAGGAAGAAGAGGGATGCTGGTTAAAGGTGTAAAAAGACACTGAGGAGGGAAGCTGAGAGATTTAGAAGTGTATATTAGTTTAATGATTGTACTCATTATATCAAATGTAACCCTCTGCATTGTGTTAAACAAGAGGAAGGTTGCCAATGCTGAAAATATGAGAACATGACGCTCAG
Organism: Leptoclinus maculatus; assembly: GCA_032191485.1. NCBI lineage: Eukaryota > Metazoa > Chordata > Actinopteri > Perciformes > Stichaeidae > Leptoclinus > Leptoclinus maculatus. The sequence goes on along the minus strand of JAVDOI010000039.1, from coordinate 1,112,760 downwards.
TTGTAGCAACACCTCACAAACACGTTGCTGTGCAACCTTACAAAAAATGTAGGTGATTCAGTTTGTTTTAGATCCAAAGTTAAAACAAGAAACACAATGAGGTAATACTGGTGAGCTAGGTTTAGCTAGTGTTTATGTTTTGTTTACTGTATTATCTGAGGTCTGATGGCATGTTTCTCAAGGAAAAACGTATATCTACATAAACTCCTCAGGCCCTATCTTAAACACGACGCAAAGCAGCGCAAAGCAGCGCAGTGATTGCTAGTTTCAGAGTTGTTCTTTTCAATCCAGCGTCCACGTTGTGTAAGGACCAAATGTGCCCGTCTGGGTCCATCTGTGCGTCACGTTGGTCTTATAATGATGTGTGGTCAGCCCAACTGTTGGTGTCATTGAATGCTCGGTGCTAATTTATCATCAGAGGGCAGACTATCAAGAGTGATTGGCCAAATGAAGCACTGGGCTATTGACCTTAATGAGGAGTTATGATGAGTGTGTGTTTTTCACAGCAGGTAATCAATCATCTCGGGTGGAGACAAAGCCACTTGAGAGTCTCTGTTTGAGTCTCTGTTCACCAAACTCTTGTGTATAAAAGGGAAGTTTTAGGTACACACCACTCCGAAGTCCAGGTTCTGCTCGATCCACTCCTGGCCGTCCTTGAACTCGTCGTGCAGACCCATGATGTAGAGGGTGTCTAAGGCGTCCACAATGGTCGCCCCTAGCTGGGAGTTACCTGCACAAAACACACAGGACAACAAACAAGGAAATGAGATTCATTTGTTCGCTCACGCTGCACGCCAACTAATCACAAAACACAATGGGCCTAAATTATGAAGGAAAATCTAAGATTTGTTGCATAAAAACGAAAAGAAAACGAAATTATTCCGAACTTTGCTGCACGTCCATCATGCAAACACTGCAATCTACATATAGAAAGTAAATTGTGCTCAGACAATCACAGAATGAATTAATTGATGAGTCACAACCATAGACGTGTATAAGAAGTGGACGTAGTCGTCGAGACGTCACTCATTGGTTTATGGACTGCCGTTTCGAAGCCTCGAGTTAAGCGCTTTGGCCGTCGCCATCTTGGATTTTTGCAACCAGTGAACAGGAAGTGACCATATTAGGACTGAGGAGGAGTGACGTAGAGACGCCGTATACGTCTCTGGTAGAGACCTGTCAATCACTGTAAGCCCCGCCCTAAAGCATACCCTGCTTTATGGTCCGTTTGACTCTAAAAACTTCTGTTTATAGAGCAACATTCAAACAAATCAAATACAATTCAAAGTGTTTTACAAATGATTGACGAGATGAAAAAGACAGACGATGAAGAGACGAATGCACACCCAATTAAAAATTAAAGAAATAAAGAAAAATGCAGGAGAATCAATTATGATCATATTATCATCATCATTATCTCTATCCGACTACAATTCCACTGAACTACAGCCCGTCTGCAGCTGAAACAATGAGGTCGGTGTCTTTGCAACAGAGATAAGAAATCAAGCTAATTAGTGCAGAGATAGAATATATCCAAAGGTGTCATATCAGCATTTAAATTCATTCACTTGAGAGTTTGGATATCACGGACGTTCTTGAGCTGAAAGCTGTTGAGTTTCCGCTCACGTATTTAGAACATAGCTCTGAGTCGATAGCTCAGAGGCTTCACCATCGTTGATGAACCGCCCCATAAACACAGCAAATATATCAACGTTATTCTGAGCACCAGAGAAATAAAACGTTACTTATTGCCCCTTTAAGCAACTCGTGGAGAACTGTTGCACTGTCACTCTTAATCCTGTTCATCATTGTATTATCACTACAGCTGAGGTCAGCGACTCTCTGACTCCAGCTCTGGGACTGTAATCTGCTCATAATGTTATGCTTCATAAATCCTCAAGGCTTTGAATGTTTTGTCTTTTATCTCATTCCCTCGGGGATTAAAGCATAATTATTACAAACACATAAGTCAGTCAGTCCTTGTTCTGAAGCCTGGGCAGCTTTTTGTAATCCATGTTGTTTTATACTTTCCTGTGAATATGAAAACGGCTTATTAAATGTGCTGTTCATCATTATTGTCCTTTCTCTGCTTAGTGACGGATATCCTCATGTTTCTGTTTTAAACCAACACTACTGTGGGAGATAACGATATTTCACCACTTAGTTATTGTAAATATATAACCTTGAGTTATGATAATGAGATTGAAAATGCAAGAGAGATACGCTACATTTTACAACATTACATTTAAACACATCATGACCTTGAACGCATCGTAATGTAATTCAATGCAACCTCCGTTAACGTTTAGCCAAACAGGACTGCGCTGCCCACTGGATGCTAACAGCTAACGGCTAACGTTAACTAGCTCTCCTCCATTTGTTCCTTATAATGTAGCATTATCAGCAGGAAAAATAGCGTAACAACAGGTGTTGTGGTACTAGTTTGCACATGTGCAGTAGTGATCGGGTGAATGGCGATCAGGCTGTATCGGAGGAAGTTGTGGTTCTGGTATTGGTATCAGAACTCTAGACCTCGAAGGGTACTGAACTATCGGTTCTTGTAACATCCCTAAATGATAATCGTTTGATCATTATTATTATTATATGTCTTCATTCTACTCTGAAAACTATGGAAGCCCATTCCCGCCAGCAAAAAAAAAAAAAAAGATCACTAAAAAAAATGAAAATAAATAAATAGTAACTTAAAAAAAAAAAAAAAAAAAAAAATGTAATTCACTAAAAAAAATAAAAAAATAAAAATCCACCCACAAAATACATAATAATAATTCTAATAATTTTTTCCATCTGTAACCATAACACTGACCAGATTTTTCCAGTTGCTATAGAAAGTCGAAATTATGAGATACTTTAACACAACAGTCATAGAAGCAGCTATGACATATGAATGGATTGTGAGTACATTGAAGACTTCTTTAAAACGTGGCTTTACAACACATGAAATACAGATGATGTTTCACATGGATTGTACTGAGCAAACGCACCCTTGAATAGAATGTTAAGCAAGAAGCTATGGAAGCCCATTCACGCCAGCAAAAAAATAAAAAATAAGATCACCAAAAAAAATAATAATAAATTCACAAAAAAGAAAAAAAAGAAAAAATGTATTCACAAAAAAATAAATAATAATTAATTCACAAAAAAAAAATATATATATATATATATATATTTTTTTTTTTTTACTTTTTCTCTGTCAGCACTGTTTCCAGTTGCTGTTTATTGGTCGCCACCTCAGTCACATTGGTTTCATTCTTTATACTCCAGAGCTGCTTCTTGCTTATCATTCTATTCAAGGGTGCGTTTGCTCAGTACAATCCATGTGAAACATCATCTGTATTTCATGTGTTGTAAAGCCACGTTTTAAAGAAGTCTTCAATGTACTCACAATCCATTCATATGTCATAGCTGCTTCTATGACTGTTGTGTTAAAGTATCTCATAATTTCGACTTTCTATAGCAACTGGAAAAATCTGGTCAGTGTTATGGTTACAGATGGATGCACCAAAAGTTTTTCTCATTTTTTTGCTGGTGGAAAAAAAGTAAAATAAAAAAAATAAAAAATTATTAGAATTATTATTATTTATTTTGTGGGTGGATCTTTTTTTTTTTTTTTTAAGTTACTATTTTATTCTTTTTTAGTGATCTTATTTTTTTCTTTTTTTTTGTGATCTTTTTTTTTTTTTTGCTGGCGGGAATGGGCTTCCATAGAAACGGATGATTATGTACAACTGCTGAAAATTAAACATTTAATGCACTTCTTGGGCACTGAACATTTCTTCTGCAGACATTTAAAAACAACATACTCTGTGCATGAAACTAAAGATCTGCATATCTTAAGGAGATAATCTCCTCATTTATATGTAAAACACTGCAGCAAGGTATTCTGGGATCTACTGCTGCTCCCCGTCTTCGGTTCAGATCGATGCACGTTCACTCGCAGCTTATTCCGGTGATAAAACTCGGTGTCGCTGCCCTTTAAATTCTTCCCTTGTTTCCTATCAGCTCCGGCGTGTTGCTGCTGGAGTCCCTCAGCCTCCGTCCGTCCGGCCCTTCTTATCTGCGGCTCCATTCAAAAGGAGAGCGCCTGAGCTTCATGCAGGAGCTGCAGCGTTATTATCATCATAGACAGGAACCTCTAAATCACTCTAAAAATACTCTGCAGGCACCGCTGAGAGCGAGATGCCCTGGCCGCCCGCCGGATCTCGACAGATTGGCCCGACTGTTGCTGGAGCGGAGCCGCCCCCCCCCCCCATCTCCCTCCCCGTCTGTCGCTTTCATCACCTGCAGGAACGCCGTCGGCAGTCGCAGCAGTGTGACACCAGAGAGGCAGAGATAGAGGCCTGTCAAAGGTCTCCGGTCAGAGAATCAGCCACTGATGTCCAAGCTTTGTGCAGCAGCTCCTGGAAGCATAGAGCTTCCTGTGTGTCCACAACAACGAGACACCAAAGAGTTGAATATTAAGATATTTAGCCATGTTTTTCCTTCTAAATACAAAGACGTGTAAACAGAAATGTATTTAAAACTCTTCTCATCACGTCTCTAAACTCAATAAGTGCATTCTCGCCAGAAAAACTGACACTATAAAGAAAAACACTACATACATACGCAACTGAGGTCTGAGACACACACCTCTGTTGTTGCTTGAGGTTTACTGTCAAAGCATGCTTTTATTTTGAAGGCTTTAAACTGATCAAGCCTCAAACACAATAAAACACAAAAGAGAATCATGTCAAATCTCCGTCCGACACAATTCTTTGAGATTAGATGAAATAATAGTGGAAGAAGGCAGAGTGTAAACGGCATATAAATCATTTCTCTTTGCAGTGCTGATATACATGTTAAGATAATAACACCGTCCTATCTGCATTATATGTTGTTCAGTTGAATTTACAATAAAGTTGTGTAACATTAGATGTTTTAAATCGGTGATATTTGGCATTTAGAGACTGTCGGAGACATGCAATTCATCACAGTCCTGCTGCTGTGATTTCTCCATTCAAACCCTGATGCACCAACCTGCAACCATGCCTGCTCAATCCTCCCTGACCATCTCCGGTCCTCATCTCTGGTCTTGTATTGTCTCAGCGTCACAACCACCCCCCCCCCCCTCCCTGCATCCTGAGTCCTCTGCAGACCTTTCATGCGACGCCAACTGCATCAAATTAAGCTGAAATTGGACTCACTAAAGGTGGGTTTAGGGTTGCCAGGCACTGCTTATCTGAGACAAATTGGCCGGGATGAGGTTTATTTATTTGGGGAATTATCACCACAGAATTCACACGTCTTCTCTCTACCTCACCTGAACTCTCACACTCTCCGACTTCCTCTCTCCATCTATCACAATCTCACACACCTCTCTCTCTCTCTCCCCCTCTCTCTCTCTCTCTCTCTCTCTCTCTCCTCTCTCTCCCTCTCTCTCTCTCTCCTCTCTCTCTCTCTCTCTCTCTCTCTCTCTCTCTCTCTCTCTCTCTCTCTCTCTCTCTCTCTCTCTCTCTCCTCTCTCTCCTCTCCCTCTCTTCTCTCCTCTCTCTCCTCTCCTCTCCTCCTCTCTCCTCTCTCTTCTCTCCTCTCTCACTCTCTCTCTCTCTCTCTCTCTCTCATCTCTCTCTCTCTCTCTCTCTCCTCTCTCTCCCTCCTCTCCCTCTCTCTCCTCCCTCTCTCCCCTCCTCTCTCTCTCCTCTCCCTCTCTCTCTCCCTCTCTCTCCCCCTCCCCTCTCCCCTCCCTCTCCCTCCCTCTCCCTCCTCCCTCCCTCCCTCTCTGAGCTGGTTTCATTAGACGACGGGATTTTTAGAAGTTCTCCGGGTCTGAATTCACACGAGGCGGGAAAACGTGATGTTATTAGTCGTCTTGTAAAACTGTCGGCTCTGGGAGAGCGGGGAGATGATGGAGAGCCCAGGTGTGTGTGTGTGTGTGTGTGTGTGTGTGGTCTATGCATGTTGCACAATTTCATTTGTTTTTCGTGTTTGTACGAAATGAGAATGGATGAAAGTGAAGGGATGTACATGGGGAGGGTTTGCAGTTCATGCATGACGAGTGCGTATTCCTCGCCTTTGTTTTAGTGTGTGTGTGTGTGTGTGTGTGTGTGTGTGTGTGTGTGTTTTCTCAGCAGGATCAGATTCAGAAGCCTTGCTGGAAGTGAAGGTTTTTCTCGACAGAATAACTGAGCTCTGGAGTCGCAGCGTTTCTCTTCACTTCACAGCTGTTCTAGGAGCCTCAGGTTGTGCTCTGGATTTCCTCCTCCATCCCCACTCAGTCTCTGAGTCTCTGGTCTTTAGTGCGGAGCTCCTCCTCATTCCCTCTACACAACCCTCTGCACTTCAACATTTGCTCCTCACAAACTACTTAACTGTAAAGCAAAGAATCTCTGCCTGTCCGTGCGTCCTTCGCACATCTCTACAGCCGTTCCTCTGATCTTCATCTGGTGTAACGTGTGGGGTGCAAATTGGTGCAATTTGGAGGCTTCATCAAAACTAATGAACCAACATCAGCTGGTGCAGATCATTGTGAACTATAACGTCGACGTAGCGCTGACATCGTTACACATAACTTCAGTGTTTAAGGTATTTGTAAGAGAATAACATCGGGCTCATTCAGACCAGTGGACGAACATATTTGGCAGCAAAGTGAAACATCTGCTGTGTTGAGTTTTCTGCCTCAGAGGTCAGACTGGTCCTTCATCTCGACATGAGCTCCTTAGACTGAACCTCCGGGCCCCGGGCCAAAGGGGCCTCAGTCGCCTCAGTCGCCACTGGTTTTTACTGTAGAGTCGCCGGCTTTCACTCGTCTGGACAAAGAAAAGGACAAAAACGACGAAATGGCGACACGCCTAGCTCGTGTTAGAGCTCCGAGTAAAGGATACGTGTAGGGGGAAAGAGTTGAAGCATCAAAAGGATCCTCTGAGCTTAGTTCTGGAGTTCAGAGCCACATTCTGAGGGACTACATTAAATATACAATCTGTCCAACTGAAGACCAGCACTACAGGCCAGACTGAACCACACAGCACGAATCCACAGACTGTACGGACGATAAGTCTCTATTACACAATATTTCTACAGGTATAATGCATCTCATACTATGGTTGTTCACTGTAGAGACAACCTTGAATACATCGTTGTTGATTAATTAGCTTAAAAGCTGAAATGCCCCAAAATCACCAAAATAAAAGGTCCCAGTATAACCAGTCCACTTGGTCTCTCAGCTCTTAATAGTAACCCACGCTCATGCAAACACATTCAGCAAATCTGATTCCCAGTATATTTTGGGAAAACCGGAGACGAGACAAGCAGACAGCGAAAAAAACGTCTAAATATGGCAAATGATTTGAGAGATGTTTGTCACAGAATAAAGCCGTGGCTCCTTTATCATGACAGGAACATCGTCTATGTGCACCTTAAAAATGTTTCCTATGAAGCAGTGTGAATATTTAACGTCTGTGTGGAGATTTCAAGCAGAAATCACGGATTCCCTGAAGGCAACAATCTCCTTTGAGGAAACAAAGGAGAACTGATTCCTACAAAGAGTCTAAAAGAAACCTAAAAATCTAAATGATCGCTCTGCCCGACGGTGACGGAGCGTGTGTGGGCTTTGAGCTGGTAACTGGGGGAGTAATTGGCCTCCTTGTTACACTTCTTTTACGCCGATCTAGTCGTTGAAATGTCCAATTTGTGCTCCCCTCACATGCAGCGGGTCGGCTTTGATTAGAAACATCTGGTGACAGATGTTGAATGTTAAAAGCAGGTCTACGTGGCTGACGGATGATTAGAAAGAGTAACTTGATCAAAGTCACAGCAGAAGGTTGAGCAGAAGGACTCTTGTGAAGCACCCTGTAAATAAAGCTTCTTATTATCACTATACGTAGAGCTGCATTGTGGGTAATGGTCCCAAAATGACTCATGCAATCATTCAGTGGAACTACTCTGAAGACTGCAGCCTTCATCATCCTCTGGTCACATAGACGGCGAACAATAAAAAAACTAAAATAAAAACTGAAGCCTGTGGGCAGGAAGGTACACGGTAATGGTTTTCATAAATCTTCCTCTTCCCTTTGTTTGGAGGGCTTATGCACATTCCTGCTGGACTCAGCAGCAGGCAAATCCTCCCGTTTCCTCCGGTCCAATTTGGCAGCAGCAGCCCTGCTGAAAGTTTAATCTGAGAGGAAAGAAGGGAGCGAGGGAGGGGAGGGAGGGAGGGAGGGAGGGAGGGCCAAGTGGAGGAGTTCTGAGGGAAGTTTTGACGTCTTGTTGGGACCACAACTCGATGTATAAATCCCAAACGCAACTATCAGTACATATGTTTAATATACAAGTATTTTTCTGGACTACTACTACAGACGGGTAGCACTTTTTGTTGTGTTGGTGTGTAGAGTGTGTGTGTGTGTGTGTGTGTGTGTGTGTGTGTGTGTGTGTGTGTGTGTGTGTGTGTGTGTGTGTGTGTGTGTGTGTGTGTGTGTGTGTGTGTAGCGCTGTCCTGGGTGCTGAAACGCAGCATCTATAGACCGACAGTCTCAACAGAGTCGGGTCTTTTTATTTGACGAATAGACTACAGTCTATTTAACTATTCATCTGTTCATACATCGTCTACATACGAGCACATTTCATTTTTATGGTCTATCGCTGCGTTGAGGCAATTATTGCACATTTTATGGCCGTTTTCATTTCAATAAAAAGAGAAATCCTAGAAGTCAGATTTCTGTCATTAAACAGTTTAAAGAAAGTCAGACAGCTTGTGTTGTCGTTCGCCCAGGTGGCTTATGGGAAAAAACACAAAATAAAATTCACGGAGAAAAATATATATATTTATTTTTAACTCAACCTGCTTTGAGGGAAACAGAGATCTGTTTCTCTTCCCCTCCCAGTTTTCATGGTACATTATATTTGTTATACTCCCGTGTGTGTTTTCTGTTTAGAAGCATGTCGCTCTGTCTCTCAGCCAACGAGGGAAATCATTGCATTCATGAAGCAGATATTAGCCAGCCAAACCATTAGTGTGTGGAAACACAAGTACATTTGTACAATTGGAGAGTTTACACCAAGGGGTGACGGGGGGAGTTGTGACAATCAAAATGGATCAAATGGAAGATTTTGGTACTACTTCAAATTAACTAGTAGTACAACAAACTACCGGAGCCTGTGGCCTGACAAAGCCTGACAAAGTGGCCGTAGAACTGGTCAATGACTTGAGAGACAAATGTAAATAGTACGACGTGTTGAATGACTTCTTTTCTCAACTTTTCTCAACTCCCATTAGTGTAAAAATGAGTTACGAGCTTTAGTCCTTACTGGAATCAACGGTGATAAAAAAACAAAAAACGTGGACATTAATGGAGCTCCAAAGTGCTTTGGATAAAAGCATCCAGCTGACAGCATGCGGTGTTCATCAAGTTTAAGATAATCACTGAAGAAGTGCTCTAGGATTTCTGTCTGAAGCTTATTTAATATCTCGCCCTGCAATCAATCCAGCAGGCAACGCGCACAGTCAGCACTTTATTTCAATATGGACTTTTATACTTGAGCTTGAGACAATTGGCATTTCTTGGCTTTTAAGAATTTGACTCCACTGCTGATTCACAAATAAGCAGATCAACACGTCTCTGCAGACTCCATATTTATGTTTCCTCGCTGCCACGTAATAATATAAAGTGAGAGAACCGCATTCAGTGAGAGAGTCTATCACTCAGCCTTTGGTGTCGTGCTTATTAACGCTCCTTCAGAATAGTGTCTGAATGCTTTAACTGACGCTTTGCAGAGCTTCCATAGACGGTATATAAGAAGTGGACGTAGTCATTGTGACGTCACCCGTTGGTTTGTGGTCTGACGTTATGAAACCGTGAGTTCAGCGATTTGCCCGTCACCATCTTGGCTTTACCATATCTGGACTGAGGAGGAGTGACGTAGAGACGCCGTATACGTCTCTGGTAGAGACCTGTCAATCACCGTGTGGCCCCGCCCCTAAAGCATACCCTGCTTCATGGTCTGTTTGACTCTAAATGGACCATCATTTACTAAATGAACATCATGCTGTTTTGAAGAAGACTTGAAACTAGAGATTGAGACCATAAACTCATGTTTACAATAGAAACAATTTGTCTATCATCCACTGGACAGAAGACAAAGTATCACTGACTTTAACTTAAGTTTTTGCAACAGCATAACTGATTTGGCCACGTATTAGTATTTTAGTCCAACTAATCATGCGTTAGGGTGTTCCAATCTATTCCACTGGTCAAATCTCCCCGTTAATACATATTATTGGTGCATGTCCATACAAAACGTCTTCTTATGGAACCAGAGTTGGATCATGAAGATTCTGGATTGCCTGACTCTGTAGCTACACACACACGTCATTTCTGTTTCATTGGTCTTCACACCCATGACCAACCCTACACAACCGTTTATTCCAGGATGCGATGCTCCGTTTCGCCCTGGGAGCCATTCATGTGAAGACGTGACCTAGATGAGGAGTCAAGCTACATGGCTGTGAGCGAGAGCAGACTTCATGGCTGTCACGGGATCCACATGCACCCTGCAGAGATATCGCAATGGGAACGAATATCCAGTCGCTCTGCAGAAGATTACACTCCTCAGTGTCCATTGATTAGAAAAGCTGGGAGATCAAAGCACTACTTGATCCAGTATTGTGGTTTTATGGGATTCTGGATGAGGCATTAAACAGAATCTATATCACCAGAGCATCATGTAGATGAGCAGACGGAGGTCAGTTACTTTCCAAAAAACACCATGAAAACAGTATTTCTGCTCTGATCCAACATGGTGACGTTTAAGAAGTAAACAGAGAGGACATTTAAATCACATGGTAGCATTTCTGACAAGTTTAAAAAGCACTGACACTGTTTTCATCTTTACAAAACATGTTTAACTGAGTATAAGCTGACAGATCGTCTCTATTAGACACGTTACCATAATACCAGAAAAAGAGTAGTGATCTTAAAGCATTGCATTAATAACAAAAAGGTTAAACAGGTCATTATTCCCTCTTTAAATATTCCTTAGCGGTTATCTCCGTTATTTAGCCTGCAGGACTGCTGTCCAGCTAACAGCTAAGGTTAACTAGCTCTGCTCCTGCAGATTTCAGCACTGATTTGTTGTTCACAATGTTGAATTATCAGGGAAACAATAGTGTGCACGACAATGTTTTACCTCAGGTGTGTAGTAACAGTTTGCACATGCTCAGTAACGATCAGGCAGGATGTACAGATCAGGTTGTGAGTGGCACGTGTTGTTGTTCCTGTGTAGCGTAAATGAGCTAATAAATGATATGATAACGTGATATCGGACTCGCGTACTCGCCGATACAAGATCCAGCATATTAGGCTGTATCTGAGCCATATATATAGAAACAAGTCTTCTTATAATGGACAAAGCTGGTACCAGTGCTGCAGTACTGGGCCGACGGAGGGTCCAGGTGTCCAAACCTCAGCCTAGTTTTGCATCATCCAGCCTCTAGCAACTCGACGCCCCAGGCAGTCTGTGTTTATCAGTTACTGTGAGCATGTCATCAGCCATGTGGCTGAGACGTGAGAGGTTCTCCAGATAGAAATCATCAGACAACAAGCTTTAGGGGAAACCAGTAAAGCAGCAACAGGTTAAGTGTTCCGGGCAGGCCGGTGGATTCCCTCGTGTGCAGATTAAATCCACTAAAATAGCTCCAATAAAGTCACTAACAGCCAAATGAAGTCTATAGAAGCCACTTGGGAAAATGAAAACACTTCCGATCCTCTATTATTGGCTGGAACCTGAAGTCATCCTCCACCCACTGAATAATAATGAGCTTCTTTACCTACTCCTCAGCAAGCTTCTCTCTCTTATACTGTTTTAACTGTATTTTAGTGAGGTTACATTTGGGGCTGCAAATAATGATTATTGCCATTTTTATGTCATTAAATGTTATTTAGTCCAATTTGTGCTTTAACATTATCTATTTTTCTCAACATGACCAGAGACAGAAGTCCAGACTTGGTTGAGTAGCGTGACAGTTGGTAAAGTAGAAGTGCATGTGATTGTGAGTTAAAGGCAGCTCGCTGTGTCGGACGCAGCTTGAACCGAGCTTTACTCGAGCGTGAACTGCATTTCCTTAACAAGGTCGTGTTTTGTCCTCGCTTGAACCGCTTACCCTCCAGACAAAGGCTGTGTTTGTTGTATCTGTACTCAAGATCAGCTCCACTCATTCTTTCATTCACAGAAGGAAGAAGAAGAAAACAAGAGGAAACCGGGCCAGGCAGTGAACTCAAGGTTATGTGAGCCTGGTGCCACAATAAGAGCCTGAGTCCTGTTCCCATCGTGGTCACTTCTCTAGGCACAGAAATAAAACACCTCTGTGTCTTTAATAACCTTACAGAAGGAATGTTTAATAGAAGTGAATGTACACAAACTGCTGTATATATACTGTATGTAATGCTCAGTCCAGTATTATGACAGGCCGTCAATGCCAAAGGAAAGTCCACTAAGAGCCTGATTGGTGGTGGACACACAAATTAAATGCAACCATCCATAACCCCAACTGTTGGTGGTTGTGTTGTCTAAACCCTAACTGTTGGTGGTTTTGTTGTCTAAACCTAACTGTCGGTGGTTTTGTTGTCTAAACCCAACTGTCGGTGGTTTTGTTGTCTAAACCCAACTGTTGGTGGTTTTGTTGTCTAAACCTAACTGTTGGTGGTTTTGTTGCCTAACCCTAACTGTTGGTGGTTTTGTTGCCTAAACCTAACTGTTGGTGGTTTTGTTGCCTAAACCTAACTGTCGGTGGTTTTGTTGTCTAAACCCAACTGTCGGTGGTTTTGTTGTCTAAACCCAACTGTTGGTGGTTTTGTTGTCTAAACCTAACTGTTGGTGGTTTTGTTGCCTAACCCTAACTGTTGGTGGTTTTGTTGCCTAACCCTAACTGTTGGTGGTTTTGTTGCCTAAACCTAACTGTTGGTGGTTTTGTTGCCTAACCCTAACTGTTGGTGGTTTTGTTGCCTAAACCTAACTGTTGGTGGTTTTGTTGCCTAAACCTAACTGTTGGTGGTTTTGTTGCCTAAACCTAACTGTTGGTGGTTTTGTTGCCTAAACCTAACTGTACCAGCTGAAGGACATCTTTCCTCATGTTACTTCAGTCCCTGAGGTTAGGTTCGAAACGCAAGTTAAAATGTGTATAATCTCTTGGATTGACATTACCGTTAACGTATATTGCCGTAGGGTTTCACGTTAAATGACAAAACGTCAAAGTGATTTATATCCACATTTCACAGTCAATCAGGAATCCCTGTTTCCATCCAATCACTCAGCCTTTGAGCATGTGTGTGTCCCTTTGGTACGAGATGTCAATGCTCCCAATAGTTACAGCAACTAGAGTCTGCAGCGTCTCCAATACATTGCTTTCTCGTTTCTGTGCTGCTCCCTCTTCCAAGACACACACACATAATCAATACAGCCGAGTTCTGTAGGAGGACAAGATACGCCTCATCAATAATGGAAGTGTGTTATGTGATGAGCGTGAGGCTCGACTCTCTGCCTCGTGTGTTACTGGCCACCCTGTGACTAATAACCTGCAGATAGATCTGATGTGATTCAATGTTTCATATATTTTGCACAAAAAACATCACAGAACAAAATCATGATTTGATTTACCCACTGGCTGCTAACAGCTAACGCTAACTGACTCTCCTCCTGATGATTTCAACAGGGATTTGTTCAACAGCATTATCAATAGTGTGCGTCCCCTCGGGTTTATTCTTTGGAGTGTTTTCTCTCCGCCGTGGCTCCGTCCACAAACAAACTGAAATATGATACAGCATGCGTATGGCCTGACAATTTCACCCGCCACTGCCAACTATTTGTGCCGATTTCAGATATTGGAAACGCACACAAACAGCATCTATCGGCCGTTTAGCAGCAGCTCATAAAACAACACAGTTCCCTCCGGTTCATTTGCCAGACTGAACATTCAAATTTGACACAAAAGGCTCATAAATTCAATTCAATTTATTTTTGTATAGCCCAAAATCACAAAGCATGCATCCTCTCTCTCACACACACACACACACACACGCAGAAAATACAACCGAAACACTCAGATAAACACGCATAAAGCATAAATTCACACTAAGCAAAGACCAATGTAGCATTTCGGGCATCTATCTCAGCACCGATTATGCAGAAACAACCAATGCATCTATTGATGTGTACATATTGATCATAATTTAAATAGAATGACGTGCAAAGGATGCTTGCAGCACACAGCCGATTTGATCCAGCTTTTGCGCCCCATGAAATGTGTTTTTTAATATTATCTTTATAAAGCTGGGACTGTGGGACTGTAGATTTCTGGATATTTGTCTTCATCCTTCAGGAAGACTGTCACCTCACAACAGAGGAAGGTGTTGAGGCAGGACAGGCCAAGGACACGAGCAGGTGTGAAGAAACACTATTATTGGCCGTGTTAAAAAAAAGAAATGCTGAGAAAAAGCCAGTGGTGTATTTTAGTGTGATGTGTCAACTTGTACCTCACAAATAGGAAACAGGAAATAATTGGGGAGGCGCCATTGTGTGTCCAGCAATGTTAACATCCACGTTCACTAGCTGGCCGTCTTCTTTCCTTCCTTTGCTGTGAATGTTTGCCGGTTTACGGCCCTCTGATGATCGTGGTGAAAAACTCCACTCCTGAAACAACTGCTGCTGTTTTCTGGACTTCTGGGTCACTTCTGGTGCCCAAATATACCAGTTACATTTTCCACACTCTGAGCCAGCAGAGAAGTTTACAACCAGTTTAAGATACGTGGCAAACTAAGCTAAACGGCTAATAACACCAAAAGCTACTTAAGGAGCAGTACAGAAATAAACAAAGGAACGTTAGCCGTGACCCTTTCTTGCTAACGGTAATCGTGTCATCTTACAAATATGTCAGCAACCTTAAAATCTGTACTTTTCAGAATGTCTTTAACATTACCACAGACGTAGTAACGAACACTACCAACATTAGCATTAGCAATACGTTAGCTAGTTGGTTAGCTTGCATTTTGCTAACATTAGCTAACCGAAGACGTGACTTCGCGTATATATATATATATGTCCGTGAAGATTGAGACACCAATGCAATGTGACTTTACATAGTTATATTAGCTTCTTGTCAACATAGACGAGCTTAGCACGTAGCTTAGCATATCTAAGTGTTACCAAATATTTAGGTAAAGTTGAGGTTCTGTCGGGTTGTAAGCTTTCCAAGCAAACTGTTATTGGAGCCATATGAAAGGTCAATTACCAGAGAACATTAATTATTCCACTTTGCTGAGAAAATGTGTCCACACTCACTAACAATATTCAGTCTGTTTTCTTTCCCATTTATAATTTGATCCTTTTAACAACGTCTGTGTGTGAAATGTGTGTTTTTGCGACAACCTGCAAGTTCTCCCGCCGCAACAAGAGCAGTCCAAGTCGTGCGACCTGTGCTATCGTAGATAGCAGCTGCAGAGGCGGAAACCAGAAAAACAGCTTCCAATACACAAACCACAGATGAAGAGAGGCTGAGCTGGACTGACCTCTCTGTGGGAAAGATAATCACTGCCAGTGCCAACGCTCTCTACAAACAAGGAATTTCCCTTATGACAAAGTGTTTGTACTCCCACTTTCTAATGCAACAGAACATTCTACTGGGTAAGGACTTGTGAAATATTAATAAAGGTTCAAATACATCTCCTCTTATCTGACATATCGGTGATACGTCCTCTCTGCGTTGTGGTTTCCCTGATCTTCTATTTCAATTCGCAAACACTCTTCCCGAAGTGATATGCATCCTGCCGGAGGCATTATCACATAACCTTGTCCACAAGGGGAAAAGCAGATTGTGTGTGTGTGCATGTGTGTGAGAGAGAGACGAAGTGTGTGTGCACTCATGCATGCATCCATGTGTGATTTACAACCGTGTGAGCAAACTGCCAATGGGCGCAGACAGCAGTGGGAGAGAGAGGGGTTAGTCTGGCTTACCGAAGATATTAGTGGAATGTCCCTTCTTGGCGAGAGGCTTCAGCTCGTTGTGTCCCCATCCGTACTGTCTGTAGCTGTCCCACGCATGCTTCATCATCTGAGAGAGGAGAGCGACAGCATAAACGGCATGTCAGACAAATATGGAGTCTCCTGACTCGGCAAATACAACATCCTGCAGCTCACGCGAGTGTACATCCAGACGATGGCTCGGTGAAGATAGCGGGATAATGATGTCTAAAATTTGCATCGTAATCACGCTCAACGTTGATATAATTAGGATTTTGGTATAATGTGATTTCAGTTCCAACAGATGTTCAAGCCCGTCACTAAAAACCAATTAAGGCACCAACAAAAAATATACACTGCAGAACAAAAAAACAATTACATCATTTTGTTTCTTTCCACTTTTTTCTTTGCCTTTTCACCACAAACAGAACACATACACACACAAAAATAAAGAAAAGGATCCGGATTGCTCCGTCTCTTCAAAACCATGATAACTCCTGTGAAATATTCAGGTGTTCTTATCTCGTGTTATCGTTGACATGTAAACATCGTCCATTTCTCCCACGTCTCACGACATCGCTCCACTACGAGTCAACAGTTCCATATCGTACATTTCATTCACAATTTTCAGCCGTCCATCTTGCGATGGTGGTTCTGCCTTGTGCCATCTCTTCGTGATAGCCTTCTTACAAGCTGCTAGCAACATTTTCAGCATATACCCGTCTTCTCTTAAAACAGTATCTGCTGTCATGTTACCAAAGTAGAGAAACATACATGACTTAGGTATATCATAGCCCAGAATTTGGACTATAACCATATGGACATTTCCCCAAAACTGTACAATTTCTGGACATAGCCAAAATACATGGGAGTGGTTTACATTTACTTGGGTTTGGCGCCCCTTGATGAATACCTTTTTGCAATAATCGAGGTATATCATTTATAGTCTATATTAAGTATTGATATAGGTCTGTAAACAGAACAGGTATCACTGTTCTTTCCCTTAGGAATCACTGTTATTACAGCCTCCTTCCAGGACGGTGGGAGTTCACCATGGGCAAGCGTATAGTTAAATGACGGCTCAAGTATTGGTAGAAGTAGTTCTAATTTAGTTTCTTAATCGTCAAGATTAATCACATTTAATATGTGGTTGCAGATTCTTGCCAAATAGACCAGAGAGTACATACAGAGGCAAAGCCCCGCCCCTTTTTGGTGGAAAAAAGTAGTCAACGGCGAGAGACAAAGACTGTGTTTAGTACCAGGATGTTCTCGCACCACCAACGGGGTCTCACTCCTTCTTTCTGATAAAAGGAGTCGCTGAATAAAACACATCGGTTAAGAGAACGTTACATTTGCGCGTGGAACATAGCTACGTTAGCTAGCAAGCCAAGCTAACGGCCATGTTGGTGACGTACATTGTGCGAGACGAGAGACGTAGTTCACACAAAACTAAATACTACGAAAAACCTACAACCAATAATCTCTTTTTAATTGACAAACATCATACGTGTAATTCCTGTCACAATTGGTCAAAAACATATTCAATATATAAAACCATTAACCATTGCTGGTAAAAGAAAGACCTCTGGAAGCAATGTATTTTGATTAATGCCTTTGCTTTCTTTCAATATAATAAACTGATTGATTAATAGCTCTGCCCTGAGGTGACCAATCAATTCATCAATAAAGTGCTACGTGTCTTGCACACACACGATCATGTAAAATGAGGTAAACTGAACTAATAAATGTTGGAAAGTAAAGACTAAAGACACAGAATCACGGGAGGTTTAGCAGCGCTGAAGGGAGGACATGACCCCAAAGACTTTAATCTGGAAAATGATGCTGTGGAATCAAAGCGTGTGAATGTAAAGTCTGCCTTATACACTAAACAGCAAGTCTATTACACACACACACACACACACACACAAGCACAAATGTAGGCATGACAATGACCCATTTAACACAAAGTGAGGATATCTTTTGGAGCTGCCTCTTTGTATTTTGTTTTAGAGCATTACTCTGTGTCTGTAGACATGCGTCTGCCGGATAGAACTAAAATCTATTCTTCAGACGAGGCTGAGAGAGAGCGGCTCGGGGAGGAGGAGATTGTGAGATGAGCCCTGACATGGAGGCTGATGCTGAGAAGAGGCGCTGCAGGGCAAACAGAGAAGATGACACAGCCGAGGAAAGGAAAGACTGCCAGCTCTTACTGAAGCACGGCTGCTCTTTCAATTTCAAAACCCTTTTCTATTCCTCCTCCACAGCCCTTTCCTCAAATTGTATGGACAACCTCAGAGAAGTACATTTCCTTTCTGTGTGGTGGCGTCAGTCACCGTCTGGTTCTATGGATATCTGTTGATTCCCTTCTCTATATACGGGCCGTCCACTTGGCAGCGTTCCTATCCGTCCATCTGCCGGCCTCTCTGTCTCTACATGGCAGCTTGTCACTTAATTTCTATGCTGACCTTGATGATGGTGACTAAGACGCTCCGCATCCCGCAGCACACAGTTCTTATTGTGTTCATTTTGTTGTATTCAAAGTCACTACGAGGATCTTTTATTCTGTGTTGATTCTGGCGGTCCCTGTGGACTAAAGTGGTAGTGTTTCTGAGCACCAGAGTGGGTCTGTCCACGGTGGACCGGTCTCTGCTGGAGGATCTGGGTCTGTCCACGGTGGACCGGTCTCTGCTGGAGGATCTGGGTCTGTCCACGGTGGACCGGTCTCTGCTGGAGGATCTGGGTCTGTCCACGGTGGACCGGTCTCTGCTGGAGCTCAGTATAAGATAAATGGTGTTCGTGCTGCACCAGGCAGCAGAGGAGAGCCTAAACAAGCTATCAGCGCGCACATAGACACACACACCAGGAAGTGGCTGCTCAGCCTCCTTGGATGTCACTCCTACCATGCCATGCCTGTTTCCCTACCTGCCAGCGTGTAGCCAACTGCTGCCTCTTGATGCCGCCATGTGAGGATTAGCATCCAGATCCTCGTCTCCTTGGAGCAGGCAGGCGGCCAAGCTAATAAAGATGAGGGCCAGGAGCCTCATTGTGTTCCTGGCCCTCATGGCTTTTCCATGACGCACTCCATGCACATGCACACACACACACACACACACACTGGAGGGGTATAAATCAAATTGATACACACCATGACATGGACACTTAAGTGTTGGCTGGCTCCCCTTGATCCGCGTTGATTGGATACTTCATCAAATTCTGATTGGCCCATATGCCAAGGACGAGCGCAACAGTGCAGGGTCCTCGGCAATGTTGACAAACTGCTTATTTAAAAAGGACCTTGGAATACTAATTGGGCATTAAACTACAAAATTCTGTGATTGATTCTGACAGCTACCTCTTGCCGTCACAGCATCTTTGGAGGCACAAAGAGAGGAGGCGGAGGTGGAGGTGGTAGTGGTGGGGTTGCATTGGCCGAAGTGGCCAAGTTTATTCACCGGCATGAACATTTTTGTGATCTTTGGCAAGGAAAGTTAACACTGTACAATCAAAAAGTATTCTTTTATTAACCCTCTGAACCCAGAGCAGTCTCAGGGTTTTTCCTTTTCTGCCGTCACATTTTCCTCGCCGTGGCCTTGATGTCTTTTGTGCAAAATAACACAGTTACAACGCCATACATCATTCAAAAAGAAGAAAACTGGAGGCTGTATGTGGTTGTCACGTGACTGTTGGTCTCAGCCGAGTCAATCATGGCCTCATAGTTGCTCTGAGGAGCTCAGAATATATATAAAATGTTCTTAATGAAATATCACAATTTTAAGCGTAGTCTCGGTTGTGTTTCCTGACGGAAGCGTTCATTACATAAGATGTGTTCGAGGACCGTCGGTCTTCCTAGCTTCTGGCTGTGATAAACATTGTAGTTTTGGCGATTGTCTCTCCATCCCGCCGGCTGGTTCAACACTGAATCAATGGCTCTGTGGAATAACTAAATCCTACACGATCATCATCCAGTTGTGTTTGCTGTATGTATGAAACTAACTGATGCATCTTCTTCTACAAGCCGTAGATAACTTAAAGTGCTATCTGAGTGTTTCACTGAGTCGAGCTTTGGAACGAAGCAACGACAACGAGAGGACGGTTCATGGATCCATTTAGGAGAGAACCTTGAAATGTGACACCAAGCAAGATGCACATAACATTTAATTCAGAAGACGAATCACTGGGGTGACAAAGCATCCCAAACCACTATGTTAATTTAACCCATACAGAGCTATTAAGATGTAGATGGGACAGGTATTCTCATAATACAAACGTAAATATCTTGACTCAAGGCGATAAAAGAAGACATCTTAGCCAACCGCCGGGTTGCTTTGGTTGTTTTAAAGTCATTCCCAAAGACTTGGTCGGGACCCGCAGGTGGGCCGCAGAAGATTTTAATTGGGTCGCCAAATAAAGCAGAATTTCTTCCATTGTCTTTTATTTAACATTTAAAATCTTTGGTTCACCTTTGAGCCACCGTGTTCGTTTGTTCTGATAACTGTAGCCGACCAGTTTGAGGCAAAAACAAGCACTTTTAGTGGAAATACACAGATTTTAATCACATTACAGCTCGTTTAGCGGCTTCTGTCTGCAGCAGTCTCCCTCAATACCGGACCAGTTTCTAGAGTTGTCGTCCCCATTAGTCCCTTAGATACAAAAACATGAGAAAATAGACTCCATGTAACCCAAAGTTACCCTTTCACATGCATCGTTTTTGGTAGTGAAATTGACTCTCACTCACCGGCCTCTTTCCTAAAAACACTGAACTCATGTTTCCACATGAGTTCATTCCCAAAAAAGCACAGCAGAGAGTTAATCAACAGCCTGTATTCTGTGGGAAACAAACACCGATCCGGAGCAGTTCTGTGGAAAGTATAGCGACTCCCATGAGGCTGTGCAGCCATCATCGTCTCAACATTCTCACAAGTAAAATATCTAAAGCTGTCTTTAAACTGAACCGAATACAAATCCCCTTCCCCCCCCATCAAAGCCAGGGCAGGACGGGTATTTGTGCTTAATAAACCATGTTCCTCCCACGTCATGTTAAAGGTCCTGCATCCAGTCCCACTGCGACGCTCTACATCTGGGACTGTGGAGCTCGACGACGAGCAGCAGCAGCTTGTGGTGCAGGACGACAACTCTCCAAAGTAACACACAGTCTGCTGCTCTGCACGATTCATCTTCTCTTCTGTGGCAGCTGCTCGGTCAGTCTGGGAGTCACCGTCGTCCTTTTCACAAACATGTCGGCTACTTTATAATACGCACTTTGGAAAATACACTCATGTGCCATTCACGTGCTTTTAATGCCTTTATATTATTATGTTTGTCTCTAGAAGTGGTAGAGAATCTCAAAACGTACAAACCAAAGTTTATTGAATCTCAGCATCCTGACTCTGTGCAGCCTGACAAGTCCTGAAAACATCGCTTCTTGTTCTG